>JAWWMJ010050792.1:0-11534 GCA_035047045.1 Vireo griseus
GCAGGGCGGCGTGCTGCCCAACATCCAGGCCGTGCTGCTGCCCAAGAAGACCGACAGCCACAAGGCGAAAGCCAAGTAAAACTCATCTGACTAACAACCCAAAGGCTCTTTTCAGAGCCACCCACATCTTCCTAGAAAGAGCAGGAACGCTTGACCCTAAAAATATAAGCTGTTTGATGTCTGTAAACTTAAAAGTGTTGAAGGGGGGGTTTCTGGTGTACATAACGTTATGTATCTTAAGTTCAGTTTTGCTAATCTGTAGTTCTTTTTTTTCGAATTCGAAGTCAATGTGGTTATATAAGTGTACGTCACTTTCCCCTTTTGTGAACAAATCAATAAAGGGTAGCGGTTGCGACTGTTAAAATCGGTCACCGCAGTAAGGTTTAAAAAGAGATGTGAGCTCCGAAGGGCGTGCTCGCTGCCTCTCTCCCCGCTGGGTTCCGTGGGGGCGAAGCGCCGTTCACCCCGGGGAGGAAGGACGGGGCGGCTCCGGGGCCGGCGCCGGCCAATGCGGCTGGAGCGCGCGGCGTTCAAACCGCGCAGGGCTCGGGGCCCCTCTGCCCCCTGCGAGCCGCGGCTGTCCCTGCCTCGGGGGCGGAGGAGCGATTCGGGTGCCTTGCGTGCAGTGGTTGCTGCGTTTTCCTGCTTTTGGTGGCTCTCTTTTTTCCTGTTTGCAACCTAGACCTTTCAAGCGCTAGTAAGAAAAGCGTAAGTACTTCCCTGGGATGCAGTCCAGAAGGGTTTCCAAAGGTTTAATTCCGAATTAAGTGATGGGTGATGGTGATGACAGTTGCAAAATTGGGTCGAGTGTGAGCACACGTAGAAGCACTAAGGAAAGTCACACATACACGGGGAAGGGAGTCATGTTGTACTAGTCTGGACTTGAACTGATGTTTTCATTCTTTCTCCTTCATCCTGACATCACGAGTGGTGTTTAAAAGTGCTCTTGAGGTTTTTCTGCAAAAATTTCCTCTCGTTATACAGTATGATCTGGGTACTGCTGTCTTTGGCTTCACTGAGCTCCTCGGTTCTACTTTTTTTGAGTTTGTAGCCTTTGTTATCTTTTTGGGGGCCTTGGTCGCTACGATTTTCCAGGCCTGCTTGACTGAGGGAGCCCCTTGCACCCCGAGAAGGGTGGCACGGCCTTGGTGATGTGAAAGTTGTGGACTTTGAAGCCGCCAGCCACCTCATCCTTCTTCTAGGGGTGTAAGGGGCTTATAAATCAAGATAATACGCGAGGTATTTACAGGGAGGAGCTTCCCCGCCATTGGTGCCTTGAGGTGGCCGCACTGCTGGGAGACAGCGACAGCTCCTCTCTCCTCTCCTCTCTTTCCTCTGAACAGGTTAATTTTTGTTTTTTGTTTTTTTTTCTTTTTGGTTCCCCCGCTGTAAATATCACCGCGTTCCCTCCTTTTTTTTTTTAGAATAGATGTAGGTAAAAGAGACTTCTGTGTGTTTTTCGTTCAGTGATATTTTACAGGGAAGGAAAAAACTGCCCGAAGGGAAGGCAGGAATGCAACGCCGGAAGCCTCCGAATGAGGCTGCCTAAGGGCTGGGGAGGGTGTTCTCTTTGTTCTTTAAAATCGTCCCTTGAGAACTAAGGCGAGGAAAGCTCTGCTGTTTTTTAGTTTGGTGTGTTTTTTTTTTTTTTTTCTTTTCAGTGTTTTGCCTCAGGACGCAGAGGAGTGAGTCATTGGGGCGTTGTGTTAATGCAAAATGTTTTTCAAGCCGAGAGAGATAACGTGGGAGTGCCAGCTGAAGTCTTGTTTGGAAACAAGATGAGAATCGCGGGTCTGTTTTTAAGGGGTGTACGATTCTTAAACAATTTTCAGGCTGCGTTGTTTTTGTCTGGTTTGTTGTGGTTTTTTTTTTTTGTGGTTTGTGTTTCTTTTTTCCCCCCTGTTTGTTCGTTATTTTGGCTTTCCTTTTCTTTCCCGAAATAGGCAGAGGACTTTTATTTTTTCGTCTATTTTTTTGTCATCCTTGTTCTGCTGAAAGAAATTGCATTAGGTATTAATCATCTGCTGTTCAGAGCTGGACTTTGAAACAGCAGTAACTGCAGGACTTTATTAGTAACCGTTCTGAAATTTGAGCCTAGATTTAATTTTAGAATACTTAAGGAAATTTTTTTTGTTTGTTTAATTATCTCAATTTTGCTGTATTTTGCGTGTCTGGCAAAACAGCCTTCAATTGGTGTATATTTAGTAGAGAAGGGAGAGGTTACGTGGGTCTGAAGAAGGGAATTGATTTGTACAAGGTTCTGATTGGGCCATTTGAAAGTCCTGAAACAGAGGTCTCCCGGGTTTCATTTTTGCCTTTCAAAACTCAATATGAGGAGGGAGTATTTATTTTTAAGAGTAATGTTCATACTTTCTTCTTCAGTCACTTCAGTATATACGTTCTGCTTCTCTTGGAAATTGGTTATTTTTGGTTTTGGGTTTTTTTTTCAACCCCCCCGGCCCACCCCCCCCACTGATGTTTGAAAAACCATGTGAAAAAACAAGTGTTTTAACAGTTTTCAAATAAGATATAGTTAGATTGCAATGTGGTGTAAAGTGTTTGTTTTGTTTTTCTATTATGTTCTTCACTAAAAACTCATTCAGCTTAGTATTGTAATTAATTAAGTTCAGCATTTCATTCTCTACCTTTCTAGCCGTGCTTCATCCTTGAGACAGTTCATGTAATGAGCTCAATTTCTTTTTATAGGGATTTTTAAACATTGCTGCATTCTCTATGCCACCAACAGAATTTTCATGATGGGTTTAAGTATGTTTTTGTTACTACGGGAGAATTGATGAGTTCTGCATGCTGAATCCTCTTTTTCTTCAGCTGAATTATGCCTGGAGGGGGATTTCCTACAATTACTGCATATCCGTGTTTCCCCTGACCAGTTATTCACAATTAATGTAGAAAAGCAATATGTTCTTCTACCTCAGGTAAATACACTTGTTGTAAATAAACACATTCTCTGTCTGCATGCCAGAGTTAAATAAAGAGTTTTAATATATTGAAATAGAAGGGAGAAATGTGTTATATGACCTGTGTAAGTATGTGACAAATGAGAGTTAAAAGTGGTTTTTTTTTGAAAAGCACAATATTTTATTTCATTGCAGATGTGGAATTTCCCTTCCAAAATTTAGTTTCAGCTATTCAGTCAACCTGAATTCTCAAAAAAGAGGAAGGCCTTAGATTTAAGAACAGTGTATCACAAATTATTTTGGTCATGAAATAAACACTTAGTATCATATTACTCTAATTTACTTTTGTATTTCAAGTCCACACAGAATATATCTTTATGCTTTAAACTACTAACCATAACAGAGGTAGTGCAATCTCTCAGATTGCTTGCTCCCAAGTAAATGTTACTTAACCTGTAGTTACTCAATAGCTTTTTGTTTTTCCATAAAGCAGGGAGAGATAATATGCAAGAAAATGTAAAAAAAAAAAAAACCCAAACTATGCTCAGTTGCAGAAACATTCTGAAGTATGCTAAGAAACAAGTTTTTAAAAAGTGATGTAGCAAAAGAATATTCACTATTAATCTTTGTCTAAGTAAAAATAGAGTGCCAAAACAAGTCCCTGGATATTAATTTCCTTCAAAAAATCATATTAATGTTGTTTTGGTTTGTTTTTTCCTGGTTTGGTTTTGAGGGTTTTTGTTTGGGTTTTTTTGTTTGTTTTATAAAAAGTTTATGCTTGATTTTTCGCTAGTGACCTGATTGAGGACAGGATGGAAATATTGTTCCAACTCCCTTGGTAGTAAGCAGTCTTCCAAAGCCTTAGAGGAAGATGTGATTTTAAATTTTTTTTGTTTGTTTGTTTGTTTCATGAGATTTTGCTTTAGGCTAGAAAATTTATCAATAATGTAGGCAAGCTAGAGTATTTACCTAGACTAACAAAAGTGAATGGAGTTAATTACCTGATACCAATGCTATCCCCATGATGCTCCAGGCTCATCCTTGTAAAACTTGTATGAACATTTGCATCACATAGTCTATGCAAAAGTTAAGCTTTTATAGCTTTTTAATTAAATTACTCTCAAATTCCTTCACTCAAATTTTTAGTTTCTTTAGTGTCTTTCTGTCAACCTTACATAGCATACCCAAATAAAGTAGGAACATCTTGCAAATCTGGCGTTATTATATAGAAATAATTTCAATAATTGCATTAGTAATTTACTTTTCTTAAGCACTTAAACCCAGACCTGCTTAGACGCCGAAAGAACTTTTAAAATAATAAGTTCCTGTTTATTTCTCACCAAAAAAAGGTACAAGATCAGTTTAGACTTTGATAAACATGTAAGAAATTCACTTGTCTCCATTCACACAAGGCATTTTGAAGGCATTGATGCGGACGCTCAGGAAGTTTGCATGAAAGTGGAAGCCAATTGCAGCTTCTGCTGCTGTAGAAATGCAGCAGAAAACTGCATTTATTTGCAGGTCACGATAAATGCTTTGAGTGGATCCAGCATCAACAGAGAAGCAGAGTGCCGTGAGCCGTAGCTAAACCCTTGTGCGTCTTTCCCTGAGCGTGCTCTGACATCCCTATCGTCACGGCGGCCCAGCTGACAGAAGGGGAGGCTCCATCGGTTTTGAGCCTCCCCCCGAGACCGTAAACAGGTTCTGCTCGGGAGCCGGGCGGGGAGCGGGGGCCGCAGGCACCACCCGCCTGGGCTGCAGCAATTTCCAACCAATCCTGCCCGGGAAGCAGCTTCCCTCCCTCTCTCCTCCACCTTCTTCCCCCTCCCTTCCCCTCTGTCTCCCTGTGGTTACCTTCTCTGCCACCGCTTCCCGTCTTCCCACCACCCGCCCCCACGAGTAATTTTCCTTTCCTTAATCCGCAGTCAAGGAAGATCAATCTGCTGCACGACACCGCGACGGGTGATGAACTTCTCGCTCTGACTGCTGTTAAAACCAGCCTGCGTTTTGAATGCTTCTAGTGTTCCTTTTATCAACTGCTGGTTCGTATTTTTTGACTGCCGTTTATTTATACCGTGGCTGCTGCCCAGGCTAAGGGGGGAAAAAACCAAAAACCAGACAAAAACAGACGAATGAAACCCTAAACAACCCACCACAAAACCAAAGCAACCCAACGAGCTGTTAGGATGTTCCAGCTTGCTCTGTTAGAAAATGCTATTTTAATTCTGCAGGCTTTATAGCTGAGAGCAATGGACCATCCTACGTGATAAAATACTTCCATCAGGAGCCCGTGATCCTTACATTATTCCCCTCACCTTGTCTATTCTGTCCTAGAAAACTTGATGCATGGCTGCACGGTGCAGAAACAACCCTGCCATAGTAACGAGGCTAATGCAAGCAAACCTTTTTTCCTCTCCTGGGGGCATCTCTGTGTATCACATCTTTGAGAGGTTGATTGTTTCAGGCCTCTGCACTCTGCTTGCAAATGATATCACTTTTCTCATGTAGGGAGGGCTTTCAAATAGAAAACAAGTCGTCTTCCTATCGATGCTACAGTTTTTTCCTGTCATGGAATTCCTCTATGGCCTTCACAAGTAGTTTCTGAGAGAACCATGAAAGCACCATCACAATACCAGGGTGCTAGCAACTTGGAAACCCAGGAAAAATCTTGGTAGTTAAGCCCTCAAATAGGAGCTTTTTGGAGGGTAAGTTTTTTATTTGCTGGTTTGGTTTTGTGTTTTGGCAGGGGCCGGGGGGAGGGTAGAGTCAGGTTTTTTGGGTATTTTGAGGGAATGAATTTCTTTGGTTGTTTGGTTTTTTACTGTATGGCAAAAACAAACTTGATCCTCAGGACATACATTATATTAATTTGAACAGTTTATGAACTATTTACCAGCAATGTTAGGAACTGCTTATGCTTGTGCCAGCAGCTGTGTGGTCCAGAATTGATTTCTGTGAGGAGAGAGATTACACCAATTTCTTCTTTCCGCACACCATCCTTCTCCCTCTGATTTGAAAAAAGCTTATAGATTAAGGATCCATTTACTTAAGGAAACTGCCTATGAAATTTAGACAGCATTTCTGATTTCAGTAACCTTTTCATTGTAACTAATTTTATGACGAGATTAGACTTCACTAAGTTTGATGGATTTAACCACTGACATCCTAGGTAGTAAAGATAAGCAAGAACATCTTCAGTCAGTAGTGGTCATTGTTATGAAGGTGTCCTATATGCTTAGTAGAGAAGCCATTTTAAGCCATAAATCACCTTTATCACTTTTCTCAGATTTTTTCTCTTGCAAAAGTTTATTTATTTAGAGGCCAGAAATGTGCACACTGTGCTGTGTAGAACTATTTCACACAATGCTACAAAGATACAAAATCCTGATTTACTCTCTGTTCCTCTTCTGGTAATTCTAGACATTCAAGTAACTTTCACAGTAGTGCTTCTGAGCATTGAAAATGTTTGTTTTATTCATTTGTGAATTTCAAATGTGGGAAGATTTTTTTCATTGTTAGGATCAAACCGGAAGGTGCAGTAAAGTTGGAAAATGGTGGTGAGACACCATTTGAAGAGTGAGTTGGGAATCAGGCACAAGGGGAGGACAGGCAGTGAAATTGAAAACTATGGTTGAAAGAACAGTAAATAAATGAAAATTCTGAAGTCTATTGTTACTTAATGACACCCAAACTACATAGAGAGCCCAAGATGTTTATGCTGTACAGGTCATGACAAGTTCCCTGTTGCATATCAGGAAAACAAAGATTTGTTTTGTTCCTCGCCAAAAGGATGGTTGGACTTTCCATTTGATCGCCTATTATTACTCAGAAGTCCAAGTCCACTTGTCTATAGGCAGTGAAGTTTCCATTAGTTGCTAATCCTGTGTGTGAAGATGGCTAATTGCTGAAGGAACTTGTAGCCACCAGAAGTTCATACAGACTAGAAGCAAGAGGGGGCAGTATTAATAACATTGATATTTAATTGCTATACATACTTAAAAAAATTAAAAAGAGTGAAAAAAAATTATTACCTTGTAAATTACTTGGTACCTTTCTTTCTCCTGTGTGGTACTGTTTTGGATTTTTTGTTTGTTTATTTTCAGCCTAAGTTGTCCCTTGTCTGTGAAATTGGAAATAACCAGCAAGAGCTACTGAGGGTTTCTGTGTGAACACATTAATGCATAAAATGGGAATAAATATTGCATAAAATACTTTTAAGCATCAGTAGGTAAAAAGTACATATATTATTTTAATGTGATTTTTAATACTCTGTCAGAGAGGGACTCCACTGGGTAGGAACTACCATGATCTGTACTGATTTCCAGCTTCCACCTAGAGGAGTGCAACTCTGAGTGTGTGGGCTCTGGCCTTGAGCACACAGTTACAGGCACAGCCTGGAGGCAGATGCACAGCCAAGGAGAAATCCTGCCGTGCCCTGGGGCAGACAGACCCTCGGGCAGCAGTCAATCCCTGACCCGGGTTCATCAGATTGGCTCAGGTGAAAGACAATGAAAACTAGGACTGAGCTGACCAAGCTTCAAAGAGTCTGGCAGTAATTTAGGGGCATATTGAGGGGTGAAATATGTGATTCTTCTTTATTATGTGGGGACAACCACTGGCCATGCTGATGGGCCTGTCTTCAGTATCATGGAGTGTGGGCAGAGATTGACAGAGTGGACTATCTGTGTCGGTAGGGTGCACAAAGCCTTAATTTCAATTGCACTGCAACTTTCAAAAATATTTTCTTTTCCCCTCCATAGAGTTAGACAACTTCTGTAATATTTAGTCATGTCGATTGTCACTCCAGGCAAAAATGCATCTCTATTTTTAGATGGGCTTGTATATTTCGTGTGATAATGCTCTGGGATGCTCATCTCCCTAGGAAGATGATGCAAAAAAAGATTATTCCTTTCCCTCACAAATGTCTCATCTAAATAAAGTATCAGTATCATAAGCTTTTACTTTAGGAGATGAACCAAATCTGTATCTCCAATTTTCCATTTTTCCATCAGGGTACTTTTAGCTGATTAAAAAAACATACAGCAGAGTTTTTGTAAGTTAATATTAATTCTCCTAAGGACGTGAAACTACATATGCTGGCAGATCCACTGAGAAATCAGTAACTCCTTTAGCTCAGCTAACAGCTAAACAGGTTTTCTGAAAAGCAAAGCAGATCATTAAAGAGAAAACAGATTTGAAAATCACATTATTTCAACAGCCTCGTCAAGGGGCTGATTGTCTTTTGGGAGGGATAGGAGTATTACGATGAGTGTCAGGATGAGAGATTGAATGCAGACGAAGAGGGCAAGAGAAGTGTTAAAATCTGCTGACACTCCTAGAGTGGGCAAAGAAGCAGTCACTCTCACTCATTCCTGCCATCACCCAACTTGTTCCTTTACTCCAGTGTGCCCTGACATCCTTCCTACTTCATGGGAGAAAGTTTGGGGCTCTTCCAACTAATGCTACCTGATCAGGAAAAGTTTTGTCCTTACCCTTCTCATACTGTCTTGATTAAAAGGAAAAGAGACACACAGAGAGAAAGATAAAACTTTGAAGTCCGTATACTCCCTTATTGGTTCTGAGTAAAAAAATAATCCATGTAGGTGAACCACCAGGAGCGAAGGATGAGCACTGGCCATAAAACATGAGACTGGCCATAAAATAAAAGATTTCATATAGGAAATGAAGTGTCATTCCAGAATTCAGTGAGTTCAGACTGCTTAGAACTCCTTTTTTCTTTCTCATAACACTGAAAGGTTTGAGTTCCTGTAAACAGGTTGTTTGCCCCTCCTTTTGGTTTAATTTTGTCTATGTTCAGAAGTGTCCCAATACTTCAATAATATACACATTGTTACTTTATACCTACAGATGCCGATGAGATGTTTAGAAAAGTAACCCACAAATAAAGTATGCTAAAATGAAAACAAGAAAATTAAGATACCTGTTGTGGAAAAGATAAATTTGGTAAGCATTACTTAGACAATCATGACATATAGAATATTCAATCAAATAACCCAAGCACATGGTAATGCAGGAATCTATTCTATGTAGTTGTATATTGCTGTCATATCTACAAGGATTCTGTGTAATATTGTCCATGATAAAAATTCATTCTAAATAATCTGTAGAGTTTATTCCTTTGAAGCTAAGGTACTGCTTAGGAACAAATTACACTGATACCTGTTGTAGCTTTTCATAGGAGTTGTCTTAAGAATGTGTAAGAAGTAATGGACCCTGGATACTGATAAAAACTTTATCATTTAAAGAGGTCTAATATAGATAGGATCAAGAAAATATGACTTAAAAGTAAGCAAAGATTAAATTTAATGGAAAAAATATTAACTTCACAATAAACACCACACAATGAGATCTAGTGATCTAAAAACCATCAAGAAATAGATGCTAAAAGAGGTTGCAACATTCTGACAAAATGCCAATTAGCACTGGGGAAGGAAGGTTAACAGGACAGTTTGCAAAGCAGAATAACTCTTCTCATTAAACCACATCAATAAGATTAAATTGTTTAATTAGATAATCTACAAGAATATAAGCACCTATATATTTAAAGTAATTGGGTGAAATGAAAGCAAAGTTATAGAGAAATGTGCCAAAAAACCCCATGATTAAAGCCAAATATGCCACATGAAAAGGGAAAAATAATTCTTACAGCAGTGTTGAAGAGACCGAAATAGGTCATCTGAATGTAGATAGAGGGAAAGCCCTTTTCACCACTACTGAGGAAAAGGTACATGATATCAAATGCTGAAAGCAGTAATAGGCAAGGAAGAATATGTTTCATAGTTATGCAGAAGTTTTACTGAGTTCTCAGTTGTGTTATATCTATGCTGTAACCCATAAATGCAGTGACAGCAGGGGAAAAACTGCATATAAATCTTTGGTTTTTTTCCTCGAGTCAGTGCACTGATAAATATGGTGCAAAGACAGTGATTCTAAGGGTTCTGGTTTTGGCTGGTTTTGAGTTAATTTTCTTTGCAGTGGCTTGCATGGGGCTACATTTAGAATTTATGCTGAACACAGGGTTGATAACACAGTGATGTTTTTGTTACTGCTGAGCAGGGTTCACACAGAGCCAAGGCCTTTTCTGCTTTTTGTGCTGCCACATAGGTGAGGAAGTTGGGGATGCCAGGGAGGTTGTGAGAAGACACAGCCAGGACAGCTGACTCCAACTGACCAAGGGGATATTCCAGACCTTATCACTTTGTGCTCAGTATGTAAAGTAGGAAGGAAGAAGGAGGAAGGGAGGGGATGTTTAAAGTGATGGCATTTGTCTTCCCAAGTAACATTACAGTGATTGGGCTTTGGTCTCCCAGGGATGGCTGAACACCTCCCTGCCCATGGGAAGTGGTGAACTAACTTTTTGTTTTCATTTTTTTGTGTGTGAGTTCAGCTTTTGCTTTCCCTAATAAACTGTCTTCATCTCAGTCCACAAGTTTTCTTGCTCTTACACTTCTGATTCTCTCCCCAGTCCCACTGGTGGGGGAGTGAGCAAGTCTCTACATGGTTCTGGGTTGCTGGCTGGGGTTAGACCACAACAACTGGGAGAATTTCATCTGTCCTACAAGCATCGTTAATATTGATATGCAAAGATAAATACATCTTTCCTGTGTCTATATAACTGATAATTTGATATTAATAGGTATAAACTGATATAAAGATTAGCTGGCTATCTGCATGTGAAAATACTTATCACAGTGGTGGCCAAGCATAACCTGAATTAAATAACATACATGAAAAAAGTCTACAGAGAGAAAAAAATGAATCTCCAAGTCTCCATCATAATCTCCCCTGAGAAAGAGAACTTTTGAGAAAAGTTGGTGAAAAAGGACAAACAAAACCAAAAACAAAACAGTGATGGCTCAAGTGCGAAAGTGTGCCAGCTTAGCAAGCAAAACCTTTTACATTCAAGAAGCATTATATAATAATGGGCATCGTTTGAAATAAGGAAAAGATTGGAAGGATTAAACAAAATAGGAAATACCTGGCCAGCAAAAAAAACCCCCAAACCTCTGCACTGCAAACAGGTACAATAAACCAGGAGAAAATTCCTGCCAAGAAAGAGATTGCATATAGCAACTGTATGGAATAGCATTTATTTGATGATCCTTCCAGAACAAAGTAAAAACATCTCAAATATATACTAATGATAAATTGAAGTAACAACTAAGACAGAAGAAGTAAAAGTAAGTGTGCACGTGCAAAGCTTGGAGGCTTTTGGGAGTCACTGCAGAAGAATGGACTGATAAAGCCAAGAGGAAACTCAGCACAACATTATATCTCCAGGCCACGTTTTGTGTTCCCAAAGTAATATAATGGGAAGAAAGAAACCGCAAAAAGAATTGCTTTATTATGGTTCAATAAAGAATACAACCATGAAAATGACCAAATTTCGTGTATCTTTAAAATCACATGACATAATGCAGATTGTTTCATGGGTACATCAGCAACACACAAATCACTTCCTTCATTAGCACGTCAGTCCCATAAAAGCAAAGAAGACACATGATTATTAATTCAGAGATGTGGGACAGGCAAGGCTTCCCCTCATTGCAAAAAAAAAAAAAAAAAAAAAAAAAATTAAGTGTTGCCCTCCCAGGC
>JAWWMJ010050794.1:0-11450 GCA_035047045.1 Vireo griseus
TTATTCCTACTCCTCATATCTTTGCCTGAAAGCCCCTTAATTTCAAAATTATAATAATTTGGAGGGAAGGGGGTTACTTCTTCTATTCCAAGGGAGGCTCCTGCCCTCCTTAGCAGACACCTGTCTTTCAAACGAAGACAGATACCAAGGTCACATTTACCATTGTTGTGACATCCACTCTGGCACTTCCAGTGGTGGAGGAGCGGAGGGAACTGAGGCATCCCATGGGCCCTGAGGTGTGGCAGCCCACGCTCCCTGTATTTGTGTCATTGCGAGCAGGGATTTTGCACTCATTTTCCCGTTTCCCCTTCTTCTGCAATCAACAGTATTATGGTTATCTCTTTTGCAGACTTGACCCCATTTTTTATTAGATATTACCATTCTACATTGACTCCTGATATGACCCATTTTTCCACAGTTAAAGCATTGAGTATCCTTTTTGTTGTATTTTTCCAGTAAAGGCTTAACAGCTCCACTGACAGTAGCAGCAACATAAGCTTCCTTGATGTTTTGGGTTGCCCTTGGAAAGCACACTCAGTGCCTTCGGCAGAGGCATACGTGTAGAAAAAGTGGAATTAGCGAAGGGGGAATCAGAAAGGGGGGGGTCAGAAGAGGGGCTCGCTGCTGAAGTAACCCCCCTCCCCACATGCATTGATTGTAATGTCTCTATTAATAGTTTCCAATGTGTTGCCTATTTTTGAGTTTCTTTAGCTGTGGCACCCCCAGTAATAATCGAGTCCCAAAGCACTCTCCCAGCTGCTTCCCTCACAGTCAGTTCAAAGGCCTCACTCGCATTCGAGACAAGCTCTTTTTTCCAGACCCAGCGAAGTAAAATCCTTAGATTGGAACTGTCAGTTTTTAGTCCTCTCACAGAGAGAATATGTTGGAGGATATTTAGGACAGCTTCTTGCTCCTTGTCCAACCCCATTCCTCCCTCAGCTGCTCAACTGATTCTAGTGAGATAAATCTGTTTAGTAGGTATGACACGTCATCTCCGGTTGCCTTATCTGTCGCTCCTCACTTCCCGCTGCCATCCAGCGGGGCTTCCTGCTTCTCAGGCAGGGCTTCCAGCTGCCCCTGGCAGCTAGGGTCACTCCTCCCGCTCCGTTGCAGGGCTTCCAGTGTCCTCCAGGGTAGCTAGGGTCACTCCTCCCGCTCCGTTGCAGGGCTTCCAGTGACCTCCAGGGTAGCTAGGGTTACTCCTCCCACTCCGCTGCAGGGCTTCCTGCTTCTCAGGCAGGGCATCCAGCTGCCACCTATGCAGCTAGGATCACTCCATACCATCCTTTGGTGATGCTTCCTGCCGGGGCCAGCAAGGAATTTTTCAGTCTATTTTTCCTGCTCATCTCGGTTCTTCTTTCAACTGCCAGCAGTAAATGAGAAATCCGGGAGTCTGGGCACCACGCCAATCACGTTGGAGTCACCAGTTTTAACAGGAGCAGGACAACACAGCAGGACCAATATGATCAAGTGATGTCACGGTGAGGGAAGACTCAGACGCTCAATATGAGTGATCAGCAAGCTTCGATTTATTGATCAAGGCACAGCATACTTATACAGTTCATAATAAGCTAATGCATATTCTGTAGCCTAACTATTTTATAGGTTATCTTTCTAAATGTCAACTCTGCTTTTAGTTCCTCATTCTTGGTCACTTACATCTTCATCTTCTTATGTCTAGCTAGCCACAAGCTGTTCGCAAGCTCTCTGTTATCATCTACCAGCTGCAGTCAGGGGCACTGTGTCCTTGCCACCTCCACATCTCAAACTAGCTGAGTCCGGTATTTCCCAAGGTCCCGCTCAGCCATCTGCAACATGTCTATGTGACCCTTGTCAGGTAACCAGTCCTCCACAAAGTGAAGCCATTTATTACATAGACCTCTGTATTCTTATACCCTAAAGGCTCGATCCTCACACATTACAGTCAATCCCTAGAAGCACGCATCTTTCTACTGGCAGTGATTGGCTAATATTTTCTGTTCATACAGCAATTTTTGCAAGTCTCTGCCCCGAACTTTCCCATCGCATTTGCATTTAGGGAGTTTGGGGAGTTGTTTCCCTTATCACTCCTTCCTCCTTCCCATCCTTGGTGAGCTTGCTTATTCTGCTGAATACGCTGCATTCGACACATAGGCTGGGTTGCATTTTCCCAGGCACACTGTGCAGGCTGGATTGTTCACATATCCCAGCTCCTGTAAGAAATTCTCCTCTACATACCACAGAGTGTGCATTTGTAGTTTTAGATTTTGCTCTATATATTATATATAGAGACAACATGGAGAATTCACGGTGTTGGCTTCTCCTCATTTTTCTTCTTCTTCTCCTCATTTTTCTTCTTCTTCTCCTTCTTCTTCCTTTTTTCTCTGACCTAAGTTCCTGTGATTTAGTAATTGATAGAAAGAACTTAGTGTAGAAGAGGCATGTTAATAAAATTGATACTTATTGGTTTTAAAGACAAAATAGAACTCACAGAGATTTTTAACTGGGTGATAAAGGTATAAAAGCCACCTGCTGTGAGCAGCAGCAGCCATTGTGCATCTGGAAGCAGCAGAAGAGTCTGTGCTCCTGAAATTTAGATAAGAAACAATAAACAATCCTTGAGGCAGCAGAACGGAGTCTCATCTCGTCTTTTCCTGACATGACGTATTGAGAAGGAAGATTGCCGGACCAGGAGCCAAGAAATCGGGCCAACAGGCCCTGACAATTAATGAAGGTCTTTTATTCAAGATCTACGTCTGTTCATCTTCAGTCATCAGATGTGATTCCAGTGCATTCAGTTAATATACTCAGGTATTTTCTTCCATGATACTGGCTTCATGATTTTGTCTTAAAACAACTTATTTTTCCTATCTTGAGGAGCTATGATCGACCTCACTTGAGTTGCTGAAATCTAGGTTTCTCAGCTGGTTCTTCTTCTGGGGACATTGAAACAGTGGATGCCTGTCCTTTCAGGAAAAGTGAAAGGATTACTGAAAGTGAGAAAAGGGAAGGAGAAAGACATCATAGTTGCTAAGTTATTTTTCCAGATTTTGTACAGTCTGTATTTCATCAAAACAGGCACATCCACCCTTTTACAGAATGTAAAAATAGGACATAGAAGTAAGAAAGTCAGTCTTTGGTCCAAACTGAAGTGTTTTGGCAAACAGGGACAAAGTTGAAGAGAAAGTATGGTTTTAGCTGTAGGTACGTTACCCATGCCGGGAAAAGAATGCCAGAAAGATAATATCATAGAGCTCAAGCTATGTACTAAGCAACAGCAACACATGGCTGAAAACACCACTCTGATGAAATGGAGATAAAGATGATTTCCAGGGAAAGATGGGTAATCTAGCCATGGGCACAGAAATGCTTTTCATTTAGAAGTGAAAATATTAAAACAAAGATTTAGGAAGCAAGAGTCATTATAAGCTTTAGAAGGCACACAGGAATGTTAAATTCTTTCTGCATTTTCCTTAAATCCCAAACAAGTGTCCAAATCATGTGTATGCTTTTAAACGTAGTCAGTCTTATTAATCACATTCTCACACAATACCAAACTGAAATGACCAGAAAGTTGAGCATAAATGTGTGGAGTAATTTGACTTTTGCCATGGCTCCTTTCATCACTTTATATGATGGCTTCTGAACCTCTGGTTCTGATCACAAAAAATCATCCTCCCATTACCTCACTGCTGTAGGACAAGTATTTGATATCACTCTGTGTATTTTCCTGGATTCTCCTTTTCTGGAAGCACTGCTGAATAAACTCAGGATTGTCTTAGCTATATTTGCCTTGGGATAGCTCACTTGCACAAGCTATTACAACATATACATAAGAAAAGCAAATTTGACTGCTGAGAAAAAAAAATGAGCTATTATCATTGTAAGTTTACAGAGGAATATTCTGCAATAGGTTAAACTCCTCCTTGATCCCACAACATGTCAGGTTCAAGCTCATGCCAGCCTATCCAGCTGAGAAAATCCTGCCTTTGTCAACAGGGGTGTCATAATTTTCTTTAGGATGAAATACTGGAACAATAGGGCCAGTAGGTAAAGTGACACAGGGAGGCCGTGGGTCATACCTGGCTTGGTCTGCCAACTCCAGGGAGATTCTTCTGAACTCTGCCCCGTGGGAGCATGCTCAAGGCCAATGCATGCCTGTCACTGGGAGTGAGGGCTGCCAGCTGCTCTCCTGGGGACCCTTCTCCTGGGCCATGACATCTTCCAGAAAGTCTGCTCCTGCAGAAAAGAGCTCTCGGCCTCCCTGAGATGGTCAGGAGCTTTTGCTTAGGGTCATCACCTAACCATCTTGAAGTTCATGACAAAGATACTAATGGTCCCTGGTCCAAGGACTAACCCTGAGGGGTCAGGAAGCAGTCTGGAGTGGGGGCTGAGCCCAGCACAGGCTGTGCCGTGCCCTCACCCCTGCGGTGTGCTTTTGGAAAGCCCAAAATCAATGTTTTCTTTATTAAATCGGATACCTCAAGAAACCAGGCACTTTTACTTTTTGCTTTCTCTAACTTTAAAAGTTTTTTTTCTGGGCAATAAAAGCAACATTTATTTCATACAAAATATTTACTTGACCACTCCTACTTCACTTGATGATTTTTTTTCAAAGGCATTTACCTAATCATAGCTTTTTAAGTAAATCCACAATACAGTTGGATATTTACAATATAGCAGATCTAGTTAAGTCAGAGCATGTAAAAACAGTGCTGCTGAAATCAGGAAACAGCTAGTTTGGAGATACCTTCATTTTCTAGTCAAAAAACAAGTGAGAAACCCTCTGTTCTGGGCCCAGTAAACAGCCTTTAAACACAGACCTGAAGAAATGGTTGTTGATGACTCCTACCAGGAAATGAATGGAAGAAGGACAGAATTCAGCAACTCAGAAGCACATGCACATTTACCAAGTAAAATCATTAGCTGATGTTATTTTAGAAATGAGTTTCTATAACACACAAAAAGTGGATTTTTCTGCCTCAAGAGGCTGTAAATGGTGGCACAAGCAGGTATTTTCCATTTCATTCTCTTTACCATTGCTTTGGTGCACAAAAGTCCCAACAGGGATCAGAGAAAGGAAATCCACAATAAGAAAAGTCTGTGCTTTGAAAGGTTGGAAAAAATCTCTGAGATCAAGTCCAGCCTTTGACCGATCAACACCTTGTCAACTTGACCACGGCATTTAGTGTCACATTCTTTCTTCAGTATTGATTAATTCCCCAGGAGCTTTTGTGGCAGAAGTACTACTGTGATTGTGAATCTTCTGTAGCTTCTGCTCCTCTTTTCCCCCATGTTTTTATACCAGAATGTGATAAACTGTGGGGTTGACTTCTAGTGGATCTTAGAGAAATCCAGCAGCAAACTTGAAAAAGTAATTTCTTCCTAAGTGTCCTGAGTTGTAACACTTCTCCATTTCTAAAGGGATCATTTCCAGGTTCCCAGGAGATTTTTGACAAGGAACATAAACATGAGAAATATGTTTTGAATAAAGTATTTTTCTTGGCCAATGAAAAAGTTTTATCTTTGTTTGTTTTCATATTTTGTAGTACACTGTGCTGTTCACAGACAGACAGAGACAATCTCTGAGCATATTGCGGACACAGAGAGAAAAGCTTTCTTGCTTTTTGCTTCTGCATCTTGCTTGCTTGCTTGCTATGCTTGCATGAAATGCATGAAAAAATATATCTACAGCCTTCTGAAAACCTATGAAGTCTTTTGTAGATCAGACCCCCATCATGGCCACGAATGTGTGAGATTGAGCTCCAAGGGACCACAAACAGTGACCCCAAAGTGTCCATCTGAACTGCACTGAGGAGGAGGACCAGCAAATGGTTTTCACAGACTGCATCGGATCGAGCTCTGCAAGAACGAACAGTGACCAGACTGTGTGAGGATCCGAGGTCTGCTGAAAAAATTTCCAGATATGGAACTGCTGAAAAGAATTCTAGATATGGAACATCAGCTTTCTATTGAGGAAAGAACTGTGCTTCTCACATAAAAAACTCTGTTAACATATTGCAAAGATACAGTCTCAGATGACCTCCTCCTGCATTTTCTTCGGTGGCTTCAAAAGCATTAAATTAGAACTGTGCAAGAACCACAAAACGCCTTCAGCCTGCGTTTTTGGCAGAGGGTTGTAATGAAAATATTTCAGCAACTTATACGAAAGGATGAGAAAGCTCGTGAAATTCTTCCAGCTTGGGGATCTCTGTCCAATGCGGTGAAAATCTGGAAAGCTGGAAAGACTGGAAAAGTCAGATCTACCGAAAGCCCAGAGAAAGCAAGAGCCAAAGAATGCGAGCAGTTAGCTCCAAGTAGACCCAGGGAAGGTGTTTCTAACACCCCCTGTCTCTCGCCCCGCGACTCTGCCCCTGCCCAATCCTCTTTTCCCGGTGCCTTTGGGTGCCCCCCACTGGTTGGTCAAGCCGCGCAGATTACGCAGGGCCAGCCAGGATGGCGGGGGGGCAGACGTGCTGTTGTCCTGCCGCCTTTCCACCCCCCGTTCCATACACTAGGGCAGCCCGGCCCAGGCACAGCCCCACTCTTCATTATGGAGCAGCCCTGCATGGCCCCACACCACAATTATGCGGCGTGGGCTGAACGGCCGTCACCCCCCCAGTGCACTTCGGGTGGTTTCACCAGCAGCAGATGTCCAGCTGCCTGCGCCTGGCTCCACGCTGCCGCGTGGGAGCGGGCAGGGAATTGGCGCTGCCCGGGCAGGACCTGCGGGGGCCCACGCAGCCAGTGAGGCTTTGTCTGCATGTCTCCCGTGGATGGTAGTGAAGCTGAGCTTCCCCATGCCATGGTGGAGTGGTGCGGAGGAGACGGCCCCGCCCAGAGTGGCCTGGGCCTCATCTGCTGCACTTCCAGCTGCTCTACGCCCGGTTTTGCTGGCAGCCATTGTTGAGCTGCCTGTGCCCGGCCCTGCACCACCTCCCGAGGAATTGGCACAGCCCAGGCACGACCCCACTCCTCACAATGGAGCAGCCCTGGCCTCACGCGGCGCGGGACTGGCGCAGGCAGCGCCCTCCCTTGCCTGGGACCCCATGGGGCTGGATTCAGCAGCCACCCCTGCCCAGTCCCCGGGGATTGTGGAGAGCGCTGCGGTTTCCCCTGTGATTCTTCCCACAGGGCCTGTCCTTGCCCAGCAGCGCAGGGTGGCTGCGGTGCCGCTGTCCCCGGACACTCCCCGCCCGCACTCCCCCAGTCACCCCATGCAACGACTGGAGGGCCTCCCCCTCCCCCCACAGCGGCTGGCGATGGGGAAGGAGGTCACAGTTTCTGCCCCAGCTCTTGTGGTGCCTCAGGCTGCACTGCGGCCTGTTGGTTCGTCCTCCCTCTCTGTGCAGCAGCGGAATGGTTCCCCCACCCTCTCCATGGCAGCGGCCATGGTTTCACCCACAATTTTTCCCATGGGGCCCGTCCATGCCCTGCAAAGCAGGGTGGCCACAACACCGCTATTCCCAGGCACTCTGCCCCTGCACCCCCATCTCTCCATGTGGTGGCTGGAAGTCTCGACCCCCCTTCCCACGCTTCTCCAGTGATGGAGAAAGCAGCCAAAGCCCCTGCTGGGGCCCCTGGTCGGGTGCGCACACTCTCATCACTTCCCCCCTCGGCAGGGCAGGCTGCATCTGCAACACAAGCAAAAGACTCCCCTCTTTGCTTTGATATAAATAAAATAGACCAAATAAAAATTAATCAATAAAAGGTTTATTCCGCAACCAGAATTTCGGTAACATGGTAACCACGATCAGAAAAAGACAGCGCAGAGCCCGGGTCTTGGAGCAGGGTGAATGAGCAGCACCGACCTCTATTGCATCGGCACTACCACATTCACAACTACTCCATGAATGAATCAATTTTTATACAGTCTTTTGCTAGAGTCCAAGCTCTTGGGCATCCTACATATTCATTTCCAGTTTCTTTTCTTTCCTTCATGTATTCATGAAGTTTCCTTTCTTTGGTCCGATCGAGACAAAGCGCTTCCTCCGTCCTGATGAAAAGCTCATCACCAGTTTTGGGAACCCAAACTGTTCTGATGAATAGCTCATCAGCTGTGCTGGGAACTCAGGAACTCCCTAATCATGGTGGTCAGATTGTATCATCTCTCCCGATCTTGTCATCACTGCCTGGGCGTTGTGTGAAAAATCTTTGATACCATCTGTCTCCTTCGTCCAGAACTCATCTTCATATGTTAATTTAGTCCTCCCTGCTGCAGTCGGGGCTTGCGAAACCACTTTTCAAAACCTGGTTGCTCGACTTTACTTACATCGGATTCAAACACAGTTTTTATAATTAACATAGATACATTACATGAGCACGAATTAATCTGTCATTTATAACAGCTCTATCCCTGAGCTTCTAAAACCCACATCCCCCTTCTCCCCCCGCAAGGGAGAAGATCAACGGCGCCCCCTTCCCCCACAGTGTTGGGGTGGGACAGTAGCAACTAGCAGCGACCGAGATGGGAAATTGAAAGAAATGAGCTAGTCACCTTTTTTTTTGGTCAAGGTTAACTAGTTTATTAACAAGAAATTAAACAAACACCTGAGGGCAAGGGGAAAAGGATAAGCCCACTCCCCAACAGCAAGCCCGAGGTGTGAAAAAAAAAGAAAAAAAAGGCAGCACAGGTGGTGCTGGGCGTTCCCTCAGCCAGACACCTCAGGAAGGCCCTGCCCCTCCCCGTCAGGAGTCCTTTTATAGCCTCGGAGGGGATCAGAAATACACCAATCAGGACACTTGCTTTCGAGAGTTTTGATTGGACTGTTTCTAAGGTGCATTCCTGACCAATCATTTGGTGAACTCGGTGGGTGATTGGTCGTTGTTCTAGTCCAATCCTGTCTGTTCTTCACTTCAAGGTGATGTAATCCATGATGTAATCCCTTTTTGTCATAGTCCTTCTAAATGTTTCCTTCTTTTGCCCACCCTTATTACAGCCCTGTACATCAGATTATGCTTGCTTAAAACATATAATCAACAAACAACCAAAAACTAACAATAACCAACAGAACCCAGCCCCCCTCAAACAGCTCATTAACTTCTTAACTGTATAACAACCTTCATATTAACTAGCCTATGAAAGCCAGAACATTTATAACAGGAATGAAGTCGCCCTGAGCTGCCCAGAGGCATTCTCCCCATGTCGGGATGCTACATGTTCCTGAAAAAAAACTGAAAAAAACACGTATTTCTGGAGATGGGGATTTTCCAGGGACAGTGGGGGTGCAGAATGGTGGAATTATCCACAAATATGAGACAAAAGCTGTCTCAACATCTGACAAAGAGATCCAGACGGATCATGAGAGCAAAGAAAACTTGCAAAGCAATGCTTCTCCTTTTTCTGTGTTTAAAGCTTCTTTAAACATGAGCAAAACATTAAAAACAAAAATTATTGTATTTTGGCATGTGCTAATGCACACATGCCTCACTTTGTTTCTGTTGAAAACAGCTGGGGTGGATTTTATTACCGTAGCTACTCTGAAGGAGGCACCTGAGTTTCCCAGAGTCATTGCTACCAATTTTATGGGGCAAATCACTATGATTTCCTCACCCAATTTCTCTGTCATTGAACTTACAGGAAATTCTCATTTTTCTTGTAAGTTGTTTTTCCCTAGAGATATCCAATGTAATCGTGGAGATGGTAACTTTGGATCTCCTCAGATTTCTTTCCTTGTAGATGTCTCGACATACGCTTTACTCCCAACAAATGACAAACAGTTTCAAAACCAGCCTCTAAGTTTCACACACGCAGGTGCTGTGGTCTTCCTTTTTGCAAAGTCTACGGTAGAGATGGGAAGAACACCACAGATCTACTTAAGCCAACGGCCTGCACTGGAAAAATACTTCAGAAGGACTGGTAATTTGGGAACTATGGAATGGGATGCAGTTTTTATGGGGAAAATTCTGTTGAAAGGCATGCAATGTCCTATGCTGCCTTGGGGTGGCTGGGGTATGCTTTTGTTCAGACTGTCCAGAGACTTCCACCACAGGATCCTCCTTGGAGGTGTCGAGGAGTCAGAATTTTGGATCTGTTTATATAGCAGACATCTGAATTTGGTCACTGGACCTGTTATGTCGCAGGCTTCTATGAAGTTGATCTTAAAAATTTGGATCACTTGCTTTCGAAATAAATCAACAATGCAGTTTTCTTTCTGTTGTTGAAAATGCTGTGGTGTGTTGGTGATGGAAACATGGACTCTGCCAGGTGCATGCAAAGCCAACTTTTTATTGTACAAAGCACAACTTACATACTGCTTCAAAGCTAGCAGTTCAACAACCACAAACTTCAACTTCTTTAATATCTCAAGCAGCCACTGATTACAACTTCTCTGCTCAATCTCCTGTTAACTATCCTACTTTTGCCTCGTCTTCTCCTCTTCATTTGTCTCTTGCTTTCCTGTTCCACTTACTGTTAGACCTGGGATACGCCCGTCTCCCCTAGAGGTCCACACCAACAAAAGCCATCCTCCCTAGTGACATTTTTGCACTCCCACAGTGGTGAGCAACTCTGACTCGAGTTTTGCACACTCAAAGCAACAACAATTTGCCCGAGTTTCATGTCAGAAGGTAATATGCCAGGGCTGACAAATTGTCTAATCTTCTGTGGTAGTACCTCAGCCTGAAAACTTTTCCTGATGTGGAAAAATAAAATAAAAATAAAAATGCATACACACTGCAGAAATCTGCAGATCCAAGTATGTGCATGACACTTTCTCCTCTACTGTGTGGGCATTTTGCTCACACTGGAGAAAAAGACAGCAAGGTTTCTGCTTAAAGGAGCTAGGCTTTGAAAATTAGGCATTCTTTCTGTGAAACTGGCAGTGGTTCTGTCTACATCACACAGAAGATAACTGTGGGGTGTGACACAAATTCTGGTTTTTTTCTGAAATACAGAAAGCAGGAATGCATAGAAGGATCACACAGAATCAATTGGGAGGGCTTTGCATGTGGCTGGTCATCTCAAATCCAGACAATTTTGACTTTCTGAATCATTTTCTTTCGTTGCAGTCTGCAGGCAGGATATGTCTGCACTGAGTGAAAGCCTGAGTACGGGATCTATCCAGAAATAAAGGGGAAGGTCTGTGTGAGCTTATCACTTGGGGTCATGGGTATGCGTATGTCTCCACAGATAATGGGAATGCGCTGGCTACCTGCAAGATGCATTTGCCCTGACCAGCAGCAACAGAAACAGAACCGAGAGGCTCCTGCAGAATGATGTCAACAGGTGAAAAGCCAACAGGCACCTGCAATGGGAAGTTGGATGGTCTTTCTACAAGCAAAAATGAACATTTTCTTTTCTTGGGTTCTGCTTTAATGCCTTGTGCTGGAGTTTCTCTGACCACTCTAAGTCAGCACCCCATTGAGGTTCTGTTTTCCTGAAGGAACCTCCGGTGTGGAGATCGACGGGAGAAATGTCACATCTACAGATGGTCTTCAAATCTCAGTTTATTAGTTGTACAAGCATCCAT
>JAWWMJ010050796.1:0-11391 GCA_035047045.1 Vireo griseus
GGAATGGGAATGGGAATGGGAATGGGAATGGAATGGGAATGGGAATGGGAATGGAATGGGAATGGGAATGGGAATGGAATTAATGGGAATGGGAATGGAATTAATGGGGATGGGAATGGGAATGGGAATTAATGGGAATGGGAATGGGAATGGAATGGGAATGGGAATGGGAATGGGAATGGAATGGGAATGGGAATTAATGGGAATGGGAATTAATGAGAATGGATTGGGAATGGAAATTGGGATTGGATTGGTGAAAAACCCCTCTGGGTTTGGGATTTTCAGGGCTGAGACTTCCCTGGATTTGGGGTTTTGAGGGATGAGATTCCCTGGGTGTGGAATTTTGGGATTGGGATTTTCCTGGATGTGAAATTTTCCGGATGAAAATCCTTCCCCCTATGGATTTGGAATTCCAGGGATGAGACTCCCTGGGTGTGGAATTTTGGGATTGGGACTCCTCAGATTGGGAATTTTGGGATTGGGATGTCCCTGGATGTGGAATTTTTGGGATGAGATTTCCCTGGATGCAGAATTTTCCAGGGAAAGATCCCCTGGGTGTGGAGTTTTGGGATTGGGCTTCTCAGATTGGGAATTTTGGGGTTTGGGATGTCTTTGGATGTGAAATTTTCAGGATGAGACTTCCCTGGATCTGGAATTTTGGGATTGGGATTTTCCTGGATGAGAAATTTTCTGGGATTGAGACCTCCTGGGTGTGGAATTTTAGGATTGAGGCTCCTCAGATTGGGAATTTTGGGATTGGGATTTTCTTGGTTATGAAATTTTCCAGGATTGGGATCTCCTGCAGTTGGAATTTTGGGATTGGGCTCCTCAGATTGGGAATTTTGGGATTGGAATTCTCCCAGAGGTGCTGAATTTTCCAGGACTGAGACCCCTCAGAGCTGAAATTCCCTCCTTGGACCATCCCCAAACCTGGAATTTTTCGGGTTTGGAACTTTGTGGGTGATTTTTCCCGCGGAATTTTGGGATTCTCCCGAATTTCCAGGTGCGTTTGGCCGTGGTGGAAGCTCTGGGGCCCATGAGCTCCCTCATTCCCGAGGAAAAACTGGAGGAGCAACTCCCAAAACTCCTGCCGGGAATTCTGAGCCTCTACAAGAAGCACTCGGAGCCTTTTCCCATCTCCAAGGTCTGGGAATGTTTTCCAAACCTCTGGAATTTTCTTTGGGAATGAACTGAAGGGTGGTTGGGGACTCATCCGGGAGAAAAAATGGGATCAGGTGGAATTCAGGGAGATTTGGGGTGGGAATTTTGGGAATTTTGCCTCCCCTGGAATGGATGGAATTTTGGGATTTGTGGGAGTTGGGGTTGAGGATTTCTGGGAAAAGGAGTCGATCCCAGCTGGGAAATCCATGGAATGTGGGGTTGGGTTGGGATTTTTGGGAATATCCCCCGGGATTGAGGAATTTCCTGATCCTTCCATGTTTTCCATGATTTTTCCATGGTATTTCCATGATTTGTCTGTGATTTTTCCATGAGTTTTCCATGAGTTTTCCGTAATTTTTCCGTGATATTTCCGTGAGTTTTCCGTGATTTTCCCCTGATTTTCCCCTGATTTTTCCCTGATTTTTTAATGATGTTCTCGTGATTTTTCCATGATTTTTGTATGATTTTTCCGTGATTTTTCTGTGATTTTTCCATGATTTTTCTGTGTGTTTTCCATGAGTTTTCTGTGCTATTTCTGTGATTTTTCTGTGAGATTTTCCCATGATTTTTCTCTGATTTTTTCATGATTTTCCTGTGATTTTTCAGTTATTTTTCTATGATTTTCCCATGATTTTTCCATGATTTTTCAGTGATTATTTTGATTTTCCCATGATTTTTTCGTGATTTTTCTGTGATTTTTCCGTGAGTTTTCCATGATTTTTCCATTATTTTCCCCTGATTTTTTCATGATTTTCCCGTGATCTTTCTGAGTTTTCCATGATTTTCCTGTGATTTTCCCATGATTTTTCCATGATTTTTCCATGATTTTTCAGTGATTTTCCCGTGATTTTTCTGTGATTTTTCCATGATTTTTCTGTGTGTTTTCCATGAGTTTTCCGTGATATTTCTGTGATTTTTCTGTGAGATTTCCATGATTTTTCCATGATTTTCCCCTGATTTTTCAGTGATTTTCCCCTAATTTTTCTATTATTTTCCCCTGACTTTCCCATGATTTTCCCCTGATTTTCCCCTGATTTTCCATGATTTTTCCCTGATTTTCCCCCTAATTTTCCCATGATTTTTCCATGACTTTCCCCTGATTTTCCTCTGATTTTCCCTTGATTTTCCCCTGATTTTTCCATGATTTTCCCCTGACTTTCCCCTGATTTTCCTCTGATTTTCCCCTGATTTTTCAGTGATTTTCCCCTGATTTTTCTGTGATTTTCCTGTGATTTTCCCCTGACTTTTCCATGACTTTTCCCATGATTTTCCCCTGATTTTCCCCTGATTTTCCCCTGATTTTCCCCTGATTTTCCCCTGATTTTCCCTGATTTTCCATGATTTTCCCTCAGAGTCTGTGCCAGGTTCTGGAATCTTCCGTGGCCTTTGGCAGTCGCAGTTTGGAGTCTCAGTTGGATCCTGTCCTGTCCACTCTGCTCCCGCAGGTCAGAGAATTCCCAACGGGAATTTTCCCTCCCCTCTGGAATTTTCCACCTCCCCAAACCCTGGAAATGTCCTGGGAAAGGTTTGGGATTTTTCCCAGATTTTTCTTGGAATTTTTTCTGATTTTTTGGGATTTTTTTCTGATTTTTTCTGGATTTTTCTTGGATTTTTCCTGGATTTTTTTCCCAGATTTTTCTTGGAATTTTTTCTTATTTTTTCCCTGATTTTTCTCAGACTTTTCTTGGATTTTTTCACAGATTTTTCTCAGATTTCTCCCTCATTTTTTCCCAGGGATTTTTCTTGGATTTTTTCCTGGATATTTCCTGGATTTTTCCCTGGATTTTTTCCCAGATTTTTCTCCAATTTTTCTCGGATTTTTCCTGGTTTTTTTTTCCTGGATTTTTCCTGGACTTTTTCCCAGATTTTTCTTGGATTTTTTTCAGCATTTTCTCCAGAATTCTTCTCAAAATTTTCCAGCTTTTTTCTTAGCATTTTCCCAGGATTTTTTGCAGAATTCTTCTCAGATTTTTCCAAGATTTTTCCAGTATTTTTCCTGGATTTTTCCTGAATTTTCCTTTGATTTTTTTTTTTTTTTAATTTTTTTCCTATTTCTTCTGGGAATTTAAAAAAAATTTTCTCTGATTTTTCCTGTTATTTTTCCTGGTATTTATCCCAGATTTTTCCTGTGATTTTTTCCCAGGAATTTTTCTCAGATTCTTCCTGGATTTTTCCAAGAAATTTTTCTTGGATTTGTGTTTAATTTTTCCTGGATTTTTCCCAGGAATTTTTTTTGATTTTTCTCTAATCTTTCTTGGATTTTTCCTGTTATTTTCCTCAGCATTTTCCCAGATTTTTCCCAGGAATTTTTCTGACTTTTTTCTTGGATTTTTCTCCGATTTTCCCCAGATTTTTCCTGGGATTTTTCCCAGATTTGTTTTTAATTTTTCTGCATTTTTCCCAGCAAATTTTCTTTATTTTTTTTCCAATCTTTCCTGGATTTTTCCTGTTATTTCCTGGGCATTTATTCCAGATTTTTCCTAGGAATTTTTCCTGGATTTACCCCGGGATTTTTATTAGATTTTTCTCGGAATTTTTCCCACTTTTTTTTTTCAGATTTTCCTGGGATTTTTCCTGGGATTTTTTCTGAGATTTTTCCCACATTTTCCCCAGATTTTCCCCAGGTTTTTTCTGGTTTTTTCCCAGATTTTTTCTGGGATTTTCCTCACATTTTTCCCAGATTTTCCCCAGATTTTTCCTGTTTTTTTTCCCAGATTTTCCACACATTTTTCCTGGGTTTTTTCCCCAGATTTTTCCTGGGATTTTTCCCACATTTTTCCTGGGATTTTTCCCAGATTTTTCCTGGGATTTTTCCCACATTTTCCCCAGATTTTCCCCAGATTTTTCCTGTTTTTTCCCCAGATTTTTCCTGGGATTTTCCCCAGATTTTCCCCAGATTTTTTCTGTTTTTTTTCCAGATTTTTCCTGGTTTTTTCCCAGATTTTTTTCTGCTTTTTTTTTTTTTTCCCAGATTTTTCCCAGATTTTTCCTGTTTTTTTCCCGAATTTTTTCTGTTTTTTTTTCCCAATTTTTTCTGGGATTTTTCCCACATTTTCCCTGGGATTTTTCCCAGATTTTTTCTGCTTTTTCCCCAGATTTTTCCTGGTTTTTTTTCCCAGATTTTCCCCACATTTTTCCCAGATTTTCCCCAGATTTTTCCTGTTTTTTTCCCCACATTTTCCCCACATTTTTCCTGGGATTTTTCCCACATTTTTCCCACATTTTTCCCAGATTTTCCCCAGATTTTTCCTGGTTTTTTCCCCAGATTTTTCCTGTTTTTTTTCCCAGATTTTCCACACATTTTTCCCAGATTTTCCCCAGATTTTTCCTGTTTTTTCCCCAGATTTTTCTTGGGATTTTTCCCACATTTTTCCCAGATTTTCCCCAGATTTTTCCTGGATTTTTTTCCAGATTTTCCAACATTTATCCTGGGATTTTTCCCACATTTTTCCCACATTTTTCCCAGATTTTCCCCAGATTTTTCCTGTTTTTTTTCCCCAGATTTTTCCTGGACTTTTCCCACATTTCCCCCAGATTTTCCTTGGTTTTTTTCACAGATTTTCCCTATGTTTTTCCCAGATTTTCCCCAGATTTTCCCTGTGATTTTTCCCACATTTCCCCAGATTTTTTCTGCTTTTTCCCCAGATTTTTCCTGTGTTTTTTCCCACATTTTCCCCACATTTTTCCCAGATTTTCCCCACATTTTCCCCACATTTTTCCCACATTTTCCCCCCATTTTTCCCTCAGATTTGCTCTCCAGTGGATCCCAACATTCCCACGAGCTCCAAGAACCACACGGAGCTGCTTCGCTGCTTCTCCGTCCTGGGTGAGGAATTCCCAAAAATTCCCAAAATTCCCAAAAATCCCGAAATTCCCCAAATTCCCTCAATTCCGAGGTGCCATTCCCAGGTGGATTTGGGGTCCCTGGGGTTGGGATTTTGGATCCAGGGAGGATTTTTGGGATTTTCCATGATCCATGGAAAAACCAGGATGGGATTTTTCCACCCCAAAATCGTTTTCCATTCCTGGGGAATTTGGGATTTTCACTCCTGAATTCCTCGGTGCTGCTTCCCAAAATTCCTCATTCCCAGAATCCCAAATTCTCCATTCCCAGAACCCCCAAATCCCCCAAAATTCCATCCCAAAATTCCCCATTCCCAGAATCCCAAATTCCCCAATTTCTTCCCCAAATTCCCCAGTTTTATTCCCAAATTTTTCATTCCCAGAGTCCCAAATTCCTGAAATTTTCACTTTGGAATTCCCAACTGTTCATTCCCAAAATTCCAATCCCCATCCCAAATCCCCCAATCCCAGAATTCCCCCAAATTCCATCCCAAAATTCCCGAATTTCCCCCAATGGAGCCAGGGGATTTCCCAGCTCCCAAAATTCCCAGAATTCCCAGATTTTCCCCAAATCCCAGGAACTCTCCCCATTCCCAGCTCCCAGAATTCCCATTTTTTCCCATTTTTCCCCCAAATCCCTGGAATTCTCCCATTCCCATCTCCCAGAACCCCCAGAATTCCCAGATTTCCCCCAAATCCCAGGAACTCTCCCTGTTCCCAGCTCCCAGAATTCCCATTTTTTCCCATTTTTTTCCCTCTTTTCCCCCAAATCCCTGGAATTCTCCATTCCCATCTCCCAGAACCCCCAGAATTCCCAGAATTCCCCAAATCCCTGGAACTCTCCTCGTTCCCAGCTCCCAAAATTCCCAGAATTCCCATTTTTTCCCATTTTTTCCCCGTTTTTTTCCCCAAATCCCTGGAATTCTCCATTCCCATCTCCCAGAACCCCCAGAATTCCCATTTTTTCCCATTTTTTCCCATTTTTTCCCGTTTTTTCCTGTTTTTTCCCGTTTTTCCCCCAAATCCCTGGAACTCTCTCCATTCCCATCTCCCAGAACCCCCAGAATTCCCAGATTTCCCCCAAATCCTGGGAATTCTCCTATTCCCAGCTCCCAGAATTCCCAGAACCCCCAGAATTCCTGTTTTTTCCTGTTTTTTCCCATTTTTCCCCAAATCCTGGGAACTCTCCCCCTTCCCAGCTCCCAGAATTCCCATTTTTTTCCATTTTTCCCCATTTTTTCCTGTTTTTTTCCATTTTTCCCCCAAATCCCTGGAATTCTCCCATTCCCAGCCCCCAGAACCTCCAGAATTCCCATTTTTTCCCGTTTTTTCCCTGGAATTCTCCCCATTCCCATCTCCCAGACCCCCCAGAACCCCCAGAACCCCCAGAATTCCCATTTTTTCCCGTTTTTTCCCTGGAATTCTCTCCGTTCCCAGCTCGCTCCTTCCCGGATCGGCTCCTGCAGTTTCTGGCTCCGAAGTTGGAGAGCAATTCCGAGAGAATCAGGGTGGGAGCTCTGCTGGTGCTGCGCCACTGCATCAACTGCGCACGTGAGGGACAACAGAATTCCCAAAATTCCCGAAATTCCCAAAAATTCTGGGGTTTGGGAAGTCAGGATTGGGGGATTGGAGGATTCGGGGATGGAATTTTGGGGGATTTTGGGGATTCTGGGATTGGGGATTTGGGGAGCTCAGGGTGGGAGCTCTGCTCATCCTGTGCCACTGCATCAACTGCCCACGGGAGGGATTCCCAAAATTCCCAAAATTCCCAAAAATCTGGGATTTGGGGAAGTCAGGATTGGGGGATTTGGGGTTTGGGATTGCAGGAATGGGGAATTTTGGGATTTTGGGGATGGAGGATTTGGGGTACTCAGGGATTGCTCCTCCTGTGCCACTGCATCAACTGCGCACGGGAGGGACATCGGAATTCCCAAAATTCCCAAAATTCCCAAAAATTCTGGGGTTTGGGAAGTCAGGATTGGGGGATTTGGGGATTTGGGATTGCAGGAATGGGGAATTTTGGGGTTCTGGGATTGGGGATTTGGGGAGCTCAGGGTGGGAGCTCTGCTGGTGCTGCACCACTGCATCAACTGCGCACGTGAGGGACTCCAAAATTCCCAAAATTCCCAAAAATTCCCAAAAAATCTGGAATTTGGGAAGTCAGGATTGTGGAATTTGGGGATTTGGGATTGCAGGAATGGGGAATTTTGGGATTCTGGGAATGGAGGATTTGGGGAGCTCAGGGTGGGAGCTCTGCTGGTGCTGCGCCACTGCATCAACTGCGCACGGGAGGGATTCCCAAAATTCCCAAAATTCCCAAAATTCCCAAAATTCCCAAAATTCCCAAAAATCTGGGGTTTGGGGGTTCGGGATTTTGGGATTTGGGATTTTGGGATTGGGGATTTGGGGAGCTCAGGGTGGGAGCTCTGCTGGTGCTGCGGCACTGCATCAACTGCGCACGTGAGAGACATTCCCGGAATTCCCAAAATTCCCGAAAATTCTGGGATTCGGGGATTGGGGATTGTGGGATTTGGGGATGGAATTTTGGGGAGTTTTTGGGTTCTGGGATTGGGGATTTGGGGAGCTCAGGGTTTGCTCCTCCTGTGCCACTGCATCAACTGCCCACGGGAGGGATTCCCAAAGTTCCCAAAATTCCCAAAAATCTGGAATTTGGGGGTTCGGGATTGTGGGATTTGGGGATTTGGGGATGGAATTTTGGGGGAATTTGGGGATTTTGGGATTGGGGATTTGGGGAGCTCAGGGTGGGAGCTCTGCTGGTGCTGCGGCACTGCATCAACTGCACACGTGAGGGACTCCAAAATTCCCAAAATTCCCAAAATTCCCAAAAATTCTGGGGTTTGGGATTCTGGGATTGGGGGATTTGGGATTTGGGGGATGGAATTTTGGGGAATTTGGGATTCTGGGATTGGGTATTTGGGGATGGAATTGAGGCATTTGGGATTTCAGGAATGGGGGATTCAGGGTTTTGGGATTCTGGGAATTTGGGGATGGAATTGGGGAATTTTGGGATTCTGGGATTGGGGATTTTGGGGATGGATTTGGGGGATTTGGGATTTCAGGAATGGGGAATTCAGGAGTGAAAGTTCAGGGAATTTGGGAATTGGGGAATTTGGGGATTCTGGGAATGGAGAATTCAGGAGTGAAAGTTTGGGGAGTTTGGGATTGTGGGAATGGGGAATTTTGGGGATGGGATTTTGGGGAATTCGAGGTTCCCAAAAAATCTGGGATTTGGGGATTCAGGATTGGGGAATTTGGGGATGGAATTGGGGGATTTGGGATTCTGGGATTGGGGAATTTGGGATTCTGGGATTGGGGAATTTGGGGAATTTGGGATTGGGGGATTTGGGATTCTGGGAATGGGGAATTTGGGGATGAAATTGGGGGATTTGAGATTTCGGGAATGAGGAATTTGGGAGTGAAAGTTCAGGGAATTTGGGATTTCGGGAATGGGGGATTCAGGATTTTGGGATTCTGGGAATTTGGGGATGGAATTGGGGAATTTGGGATTTCGGGAATGGGGATTTGGGATTTTGGGATTCTGGGAATTTGGGGAGGGAATTGGGGAATTTGGGATTTTGGGAATGGGGGATTCAGGATTTTGGGATTCTGGGAATTTGGGGATGGAATTGGGGAATTTGGGACTCTGGAATGGGGAATTTGGGGATTTCGGGAATGGGAAATTCGGGGATGGAATTGGGGATTTTGGGATTCTGGGATTGGGGGATTCAGGATTTTGGGATTCTGGGAATTCGGGGATGGAATTGGGGATTGGGGATTTTGGGGATGGAATTGTGGGATTTGGGATTTCAGGAATGGAGAATTCAGGAGTGAAAGTTCAGGGAATTTGGGAATTGGGGAATTTGGGATTCTGGGATTGGGGAATTTGGGATTGCAGGAATGGGGAATTTTGGGGATGGGATTTTGGGGAATTCGAGATTCCCAAAAAATCTGGGATTTGGGGATTCTGGGATTGGGGGTTTGGAGGATTTGGGGATGGAATTTTGGGGAATTTGGGGATTCTGGGATTGGGGATTTTGAGGATGGAGAATTTGGGGAATTTGGGATTGGGGGATTTGGGGATGAAATTGGGGGATTTGGGATTTCGGGAATGGGGGATTCAGGGTTTGGGGATTCTGAGAATTTGGGATTCTGGAATGGGGAATTTGGGGATTTCGGGAATGGGAAATTCGGGGATGGAATTGGGGAATTTGGGATTTTGGGAATGGGGAATTTTGGGGATGGGATTTTGGGGAATTCGAGATTCCCAAAAAATCTGGGATTTGGGGATTCAGGATTGGGGGATTTGGGATTCTGGGAATGGGGAATTTGGGATTTTGGGATTGGAGGATTTGGGATTTCAGGAATGGAGAATTCAGGAGTTAAAAGTTCAGGGAATTTGGGAATTGGGGAATTTGGGATTCTGGGATTGGAGATTTTGGGGATGAAATTGGGGGATTTGGGATTTCAGGAATGAGGAATTTGAGAGTGAAAGTTCAGGAAATTTGGGATTTTGGGAATGGGAAATTTGGGATGAGGATTGGAATTTTGGGAATGAACAGTTGGGAATTCAAAAGTGAAAATTTGGGGAATTTGGGACTCTGGGATTGGGAAATTTGGGATGGGAAATTTTGGGAGGGATTTGGGAATTCCGAGAATTTTGGGGATGAAATTGTGGAATTCGAGGAATTCCAGGAGTGGGAAAATTTCGAGGATGAAATTGTGGAATTTGGGGATTTCGGGACTGGGGAATTTCGGGGATAAAATTGTGGAATTTGGGGAATTCCAGGACTGGTGAATTTGGGATTTTCCCGAGGATTTTTGGGAGGGATTTGGGATGGAATTCCTGGTTTTTTCCAGCCTCTCAGATGGAGCAGAAGAAATCTTTCATTGTCTCCTCCATGAAGCTTCCCCTGCACGATGGGAGCCCCAAGGTACCCAAAATTCCCTCATTTTTCCTCCTTTTTTCCCAGGTTTTTCCCCTTTTTTCCTGTTATTTTTCCACATTTCCCCCCCTTATTTTTCCCCCTTATTTTTCCTCATTTTTCCCCATTATTGTCCCCCATTTTTTCCCCATTTTCCTGTTATTTTTCCCCATTTTCCTGTTATTTTTCCCCATGATTTTCCCCATTTCCCCATGATTTTTCCCCATTATTTTTCCCCATTTTTTCCCCATTTTCCTGTTATTTTTCCCCATTAATTTTCCCCATTTTTTCCCCAATTTTCCCCCATTATTTTCCCCATTTTCTCGTTATTTCTCCCCATTTTTCCCCATTATTTTTCCCCGTTATTTTTCCCCATCTTTCCCATGATTTTTCCCCCATTTTCCTGTTATTTTTCCCCATTATTTCCCCATTATTTTCCCTATTACTTTCCCCATTTTTCCCCATTTTTTCCCCCTGATTTTCCCCATTTTTGCACCATTATTTCCCCATTATTTCCCCATTATTTCTCCATTATTTCCCCATTATTTTTCCCCATTATTTCCCCCTGATTTTCCCCATTTCCCACCCATTTTTCCCCCTATTTTCCCCATTATTCTTCCCCATTTTCCCCATTATTTCCCCATTATTTTCTTCCATTTTCCTGTTATTTTTCCCCCATTTTTCCCCCTATTTTTCCTTCCATTTCTCTCCCCATTTTCCCCTCATTTTCCCCCCATTTTTCCCATTATTTCCCCATTATTTTTCCCCATTTTCCCATTATTTTTTTCCCATTTTTTCTCCCTTATTCCCCCATTTTTCCCCCATTATTCCCCCATTATTTCCCTCTGATTTTTGCCCATTTTTTCCCCATTATTTCCCCCATTATTCCCCCATTATTTTCCCCATGATTTTTCCCCATTTCCCAATGATTTTTCCCCATTATTTTCCTGCTATTTTCCCCATTATTTCCCCCATTTTCCCCGTTTTTTTCCCCATTTTTCCCCATTATTTTCCCCATTATTTCCCCATTATTTTTCCCCATTATTTTCTCCTATTTCCCTGTTATTTTCCCCCACTTTTCTTGTTATTTTTCCCCATTATTTCCCCATTATTCCCCCGTTTTTCCCCATTTTCCCTGTTATTTTTTCCTCATTTTTTCCCCATTATTTTTCCCTATTATTTCCCCATTATTTTTCCCCATTATTTCCCCATTATTTCCCCCTGATTTTCCCCATTTTCCCGTTATTTTTCCCCCTGTTTTTTGCCCATTTTCCCCCATTATTCCCCCATTATTTCCCTCTGATTTTTCCCCATTTTCCCGCCCATTTTTGCCCATTTTTCCCCCATTTTTCCCCCATTTTTTCCCCATTATTTCTCCATTATTTCCCCCTGATTTTTGCCCATTTTCCCCGATTATTTCCCCATTATTTCCCCATTTTTTCTT
>JAWWMJ010050797.1:0-11387 GCA_035047045.1 Vireo griseus
AGGGCACAATGCCCCGGACTGCTGCTGGTAGTTTGATAACAAGAAGAAACTTACAGATAGCTTGTAGTTAACTAGACATGAAAAAATGAAAACATAAGTGACCAAGAATAAAAACTAAAGGCGGGGTTAACAGTTAGAAAAATATCCAATAGAATAGTTAAGTTACAAAATATGCATTACCTTATTATAAATTGTATAAGTATGTTACACCTTAATCAATAAATCGAAGCTTGCTAATAACTCATATTGAGCTATCCAAGTTTTCCTTCGCCACAACACAAAACAATGCATTATTGCCTGTCGCTGTGGTACTTCATGAGCAGGCAAAAACACAACACAACTCCAATCAGAGAGAGAAAAAATCTTCCAACTTCATTTCTCAGTGTACACTTTATATGTATATTCTGTTGCAATGAATCAAGGCTATTAGTTAAAAAAAAGACACCCCTTATTTACAATAGGATGAAAAGTGAAAACATCAGAGTAAAAATATCTTTGGGAAAACAAGGAAAAACAGACAAATAGCAAGTGTTTTTATCAAGCTGTTTTTCTGTGCTGACCTCGAGTGCTGTGTGAGAAAAGCTTTTCTTCCAGACACAGAGATGTCTGAAAAATCCTTCATGAACAGAAAATCGGCATTCACAGTTGTCAAAATGGGATTTGTGCTACCAAAATGGATATTTTCTCTTCTGAAAAGCTTTCCCCCAAGGACCATCAATACTTGTATTTATTTTGATTGTTTAGCCAGATGTAATAAGAATTTTACTTTTAAAAGCAAACACTTGTAGCAGTTTTCTCCTTAGTTTGTGTCTGTGAGAACCAGCATTCGGGCAGGAGAGCTGCAGTAGGGAACAAAGTAAATCTGCTCCCTGGATGGACAGAGAAAACTGATTAGCAGGCAAAGGGAGTATTTATGAACTATATCAATATTTCTCTGAAATTCAGGGTGGACCAGCAACGGGGACGCTCGAATTCGGACCAGACCTGTCAGGATTAGCCATAAAAAACCCAGCCAAACCCCCAGCCCCTCAAGGGACGCGTCAAACGCTTCCACAGGAGCACAATTCAGTAACAATCGGGGAGGAAAAATTACCGGTAATCGCTCGTGATCTGCGGGAAATTTCCTCGGTAATTACAAACCTAGGACACAGGGAATTTCGGAGGCAGAATCCCAGTTTTGGCCACGGGCACCTGGACGAGAAGGCCGGTCCTTTTCCACAAAGAAAAGCCCGGCACCCCGACGGCTCGGGGGCAGACGACGGCGCACGTAGGGGAGGGCAGGACCGGCAGAACCTTTCTCCACCTCACCCCCACCGCTCCGAGGCCACTTTCAGAGAGTTAACCGGGCACACCCGCATCGGGAGCCACTCGTCCGGAGGGGCCGACAGAAGACATCCCGAGCGTCCCTCCAGGAACGGCAGCCGCAGCATCCGGCAGGGGCTCGGGAGCGGCCGGGCGCACCCGGGCAGCCGAGCGGGTGGGGCAGCACGCGGGGTGTCAGGGAAAATGTTCTACTTTCCTCTTTTATCTCGTCAGTCCTTATTCGCCCCAAACCGGGCCAGGAGACACTTTAGAGACAGAGTCAGAGCAGTGGGTATTTGCTTTATTCGGCGTGCCGGGTGTGTGGGGATCGCTCCTGCAAAACACACACATCAGTGCTCCCTATAACACAGTATTATGGGTTAAATTAGGAATATTCATCACATTAATTGGGACAGGCAAATTATTTCTCGGAAGTCATTAATATCATTAGCATATGGGTCACGCCTGCCCTGTGTGTCCTGGTCGTCGCACTGAGGAAGGCTCCTCTTCTTCCTCGGGGGTCTTCCTGATAAAGATAAGTAGTCTTCCTCACAATGCACTTTTCACCTTTCTCCCTGGGGAATGCGTAGTCCTTTGAGGGATGATTCAGTGGTCTCTGAGATGATATTTCTCCCTTCTATCTTGACAAGATTAGGGTGAATTCGGCTTCTTAGGTTTTGTAATTAACATCTGCTGTCTGAACTAACATTTGCTGTCTCCCAGTAGTTAACTGTGCTTACATGAGTTAGCTGTTGACTGCCCCTTACTCAGTCCCCCCCCACCCCCAGAGCCCCCAGTCCCTCCACGGTACCCCCAGAAAAGAGAAGGGTTATTAGGAGAAAAGGGGTTTAAATTGAGGGGGGAAAAATTTCCCTTTGCCATAATTGTCTGTGTTCAGATTGAGGGAGAATCCCCTTCCCCTGCAATTTTAATTGTATCATTTGAAGGAAACCCTCCTTTTTCTATGCTGTTATGGGTATCATTTAACAGGAAACACCCATTTTCCATTATTTTCTAGTTTCAATGGAAGGGGAAAACCTCAACCGTGCTATTTTATAGGTTTAAATTAAGGGTAACTCCCGCATTTTCATCATCCTAATGTTTAAATTGAGGGGAAGCCCAGTCATCTCTCCTTTTTAAGGGTTTGAACTGACGGAAAAATCCCCCCTTTTTCCATCATTTTAGAGATTTAAAGTGAGGAACCCCCCTCTTTTCCCAATATTTTATGGGATTAAATTCTGGGGGAGAAGCCCTTTATTTGCCATTGTATCGGTTTAAGTGGAGGCAAACACCCCATTTCCTCTTTTTAAGGAAGCTCTCCCTTTTTCAGCATTTTAAGGGTTTAAATCTGCATTTCATGGTACTTCTAGCTATACCCCAGTACCAAATATGCTGTATGGGAGCAAGCCCAGCACATACATAACCCTAACGCTGCCCAGGAGTCTATTATTTTTCTTATTTTTCTCTACCCTACTTAGTCATACGTGGAGTACTACTTAGTAATCACTAAGGAACAACTGAGCAAATTAACAGCTAATTATCCCACTTACCTATCTATGCTGCCAAAACATGAAGTTTTAGTTTTTACCCGGTCTCTGCTCTTTCACTCGATGTAGTTGTACCAAAAAAGAAGGCGTCATCCTTTTCCTGAAGAGTTTTCGCCTGTGTCCAGCCCTTTACACATCTCAAGTTTAAGTCAGAGGAGTCAGGCAGCTGTAGCGCCTTCGAGAGCTTTTATACCTTGTGGGATTTGCCTCCTCCCTTCTCCTGGGCATTGTGGGAACGAGAGGCAGGTCCGGCCAGGGGAATATTTACCCTGGCCTTTGCCAAATGGGTTCGTTGCCTCTCTGGGATTGACTGGGGGAAGAGCTCTCCTCACGTTTCAAGGAAGGGGCTCTTTCACCTTCTCTCAGCTTTTTTTTTTTTTTTTTTTTTTTTTTTTTTTTTTTTTTTTTTTTTTTTTTTTCCCCAGAAGATGCTTTTGGCCTCTAAACCAACAGAGGCTTTGAAGACACGGTAAAGAGGATTAAACATAGGGAGCATCTAAGTTTGTGATTTTGGGATGAGTGTTCAGGGGTGGTAAGGTGCTTCTGTAATTTCAGGTTTTATTCTTTTTCAGGAGCATTGTAGCTTCCAGGTCGCATAGAGTACAAAATTTCAAATTTTTTCAGTATGTTTATTGCATCATAAAAGAGACTTGCCCTGCGTCAAAGACGACATCCGAAATTGAGGTTTCCGATTGTTTTGGTTTGAGGTAAGTTCAGAGAAAAACATTTTTTGATAGACAATAGGATGTAGTTAATCTTTTTTTAGTAGGTTTGGGAAAATTTTCTTTTTTTGAGGAAAGTGTAAAAGTAAATGAGATTATTTGTTTAACAAACACATAAGAAAACAATACTAATGTTTAATAACACTTTTCATTATGGAGAGAAATTTGGAAGAATTTAGAGTCTTTGGTTGTGGTCTTTTTTGGAGTTGGGTCAGCGTGGTGGACTTCTTTTTAGGTTGGTGGAAGGTCTTTTAGTGAGGTTTTGGTATTTTGAACAAGTTTAGAAGAGAAGAAGAAATTAAAGTATTAGGAGAGCTTTGTTTCCTTTTTTGAAGAACAGAGTTGAGAGTTAGTTGAAAAAAGAAGGGATGGGTGGTTTGTTGTTTTTTTTTGTTTTTTTTTTTGTTGTAGCAGTTGCTATCTTTTTTAGAAGAACCACACAGAGGAGTAGTGACTTGGAAGTAGAGAACTGTTTTGAAAGTTTTTTTGGTTTTTTTTCAGGCTCAATTTAAAGGTACAGAAAGGTATAAGATTCATTTTTTAGGCATAGAGTAGGCGATATGGGATACACCATAAAATTACTTTAAGATATTATATTTTTTATCTTATATTGTCAGTTTAATGTCCAAATTAATATATTTTAACTTTATACATACATTAATACATATATACATATATATAATTATTTATAGATAGTGACATTTAGTAAGTAGTTGTATACAGACATTTTACATTGTAGATGGTTCTTACTTAACAATCAGATTTTTTTATGGTATGTAATATGGTGTTTTATTTTTTTGTATTACTTATGTGTAACTAGGCTTTTGAGTAACGACAACTTTATGGATGGGTTTGTTTGTATTTGAGATAGAATTAACTTAAACGGGTTTTTTAAACAGATTTTTGACTTGCACTACTGGAATTTTATTTTTATATACTGTAGGTAGGGACATAGACTGGGTTGGACTAGCTCTGTTGGTGGAATTTTGGATGTCAACTAACTAGGTGGTTTTTTTAAGATGTTTTTAGTTTCTGAAAGGTTTTTTCCTTAGTGTTTTCAAGGTGGTTTTCAACAACTTATTGTACTGTTTAATTTTGTTTGTAGTTGCTGTATGGTAAGGGATATGGTACATTCACTCAATGTTATGTTCCCTAGCCCAGGTGTTGATAAGGTTGGTTTTGAAATGAGTTTTATTGTTAGATTTAATTTTTTAGGGGGTATTATGTTTTTAAAGGACTTGCTTTTTAAGGTTCAGGATGATGTGACAGGCTGTAGTGTGAGGTACAGGGTAGGTTTTTCATTATTTCGTGATGGTTTTTACTATTGTGAGTACATATTGTTTGTTTTGGTGTGTTTGAGGCAATGTGATGTAATTAATTTGCTAGACCTCTGCATATTTGTATTTAGACTACTGCTTATTATATTATAGAGCTTTTATTGGTCTGGCTTATTTGATTGCAGCACAATCAAATGTTTTACAGTTATGGATAACTTGAGAGATTCTGTTCATGTTACGGTTAGATTTACTTTTCGGTTTTGTGTTTCTTCTAAGGGGCATTTTTGTTTTGATGACTTGAGGCATTATGCGTTTATTGCACTAGGAACAACTTTTTTGTGTTTTTAATTTAAGTTTATTTTGGACACATATTTGCAATTTGATTTACTTGTTTGTTGTTTTGGTGGTTTTTATCAGTTTTACTCTTGGGGATATGGGTATTTATATGATAGACTCTCACAACTAGTTTTTTTATTTGGGCAGTGATTTTTTTTAGCAGTTTAAATTGGTTTTTTTTAACATTGTCTTTTTTTATTTTTTAGTTATTTTGACAGAGTATTGGTTATTATTTATGAATCAGTGTAGAGCTTTGGTTATTTTTATAGCAATGTTTAGGGTTACTTGAATGGTTTTGAGCTCAGTAAGTTGGTTTGCTTTACTTTTTTTTTAGTAGTTTTTATAATTTGTCATGTGGGATTTTATATGGCTGGTTTTTAATTTTTTATTTTTACGATGTGACAAGAATTGTTAGTAAAGAGAGTGTAGCAGGGTTTTTTTGTTGGTAGTATGGTGGAGTTTTTTGGTACGTGTCTCTTGTTTTTTTCTTTTTATTATTGAGATTAAAGTTTTTACTTTCGGGTTAATTTGTAACTATTTTTAAAATTTTAGCGCGATTTAGTTTTTTGATATGGGCATGCTGTGTGATGAGAGCAATTGTTTTATGTGGTATTGGTGGCGTGGTGGGTGGAGGGAATTTTTGTTTTCAATATTTACTTTAGCACTGGTAGTCATGATGCTAGGAGGAGTTGTGTTTCAGTGTCAATTATTTTTGAGGTAGCTTGGACTTTTATAGGTTGTTAAATTTTTTTTTTTGAGTGTATTTGGTTTTAGGATTTTTGTAACTTTGTTTTTAGAATTTCAGTGGTCAGCTTTGAGCTTTACTCGGCACTTTTTATTGAAGGTTTTAGGACAAATGATGATGTTCGGTTGTAGACTAAAGCACGTTTTTTATTTTTGGTTTTTTTTTTACTGGGTTAAGGGTTACTGTATGAGTAATTTTTTGTTTGATTTGGGCGAAGGTTTGTTGTTCAGAGCTTTAATGGAAATTGAGTTTTTTGCAGGTAACTAGGTAGAGAGGATTTAAAATTTAGTTGTACTCAGGAATGTGTATTTTTTAAAAGCTTCTGGTACTTAAGAAAGCTTGTGGGGTTTTTGGTTGGTTGGTGGTGTTTTTGTTGTGATTTTATTGATGACTTTATTAAGAATCCAATGCTGTTTATTTTGTTACTTTATTTTTAGGAACTGAATTTTTGGAGTAGGTTTTTTGACTTTATTTTTTTATGGTAAAACAGACTTCCAGGAGAATTTGAATGATTTTTTTTTAAAAAACAATTTTGTTGTGTTGGTTTTTTATACAATGATGTCACTGATGTACTGTAGATGTTTTGGAGCTTTATTTTTTTTAATGCAGTTTGAATTAGTTTATGGCAGATGGTAGGACTGTGTTTTTATTTTTAGGGCAGTTGGTTTTAGGTGTACTGCACACCCCTCTAAGTGAAGGCAAACTGAGGTATGCACTCTGGTGCTAGAGGAATGGAGAAAAATGCATTGGCAATGTCAGTAGTGGTGTACTACTTCATTGTTTTGGATTTTGGTTAGTACTGGAGTTTTAATATATCTGGCACAGCAGCACTTAATGGTGGAATTACTTCAAGTCACGATAGTTTATTGTTAATTTGGATTTTTTTTAGATTTGTGTACAGGTTAAATGGGACTGTTGAAGGGTGAGTGGGTTTTGTTGATTACTTTTTGGTTTTTTACCCCATGGATTATTTTGTGGATGGGGATTATAGTATTTCGAGTTGTCTGGTATTGTTAGCGATGTATTGTCGAGATGGTAATTGGTACTCGTTGGTTTGGTTGGGTTTTTTTTTCAGAAGGTTTACTGCAAATGGGTTTTTTTGATCATTTAGGTAAGGTATTTAATTGCTTAATGCCCTCTATCTTTACAGCAGTTATTTTAAACATTTGAGGGTTTATGCTTATTAAGTTTATGCTTAAAATGTATGGGGCTTCTGGGTTAGTTATAATGGGATGGGGCTTTTTATTTTTTTTTAGTTAGGTTTATCTTAGGTTTTACTAGGGTTAAGTTTTGTGATTTACTTGTCATGCTAGTAATAGAAACAGATTTTACTTCTATATGTTGTGATGGGATTATTGTGTACTAATGTCAACTAAGGTATTATATTTTTATGATTGTGATGTGTTAGGCTAACAAATTTATACAGTTTAAAAAACACAGGATTTTTTTTGTTTTTACTTGGCATGGGGCAGGGCACTTCTAGTGCTGGTTGGGGTTTTTTTGGGTGTACATTTTAGAGGTTTTTTTAAGGGGATTAAATATGGGAGTTTTTTAATTATATTTGGCAGTTTGGTTATGGGTAATTGGAGGTTTTTTAGTGGAATTTTTTTTTTTAGTTTTGCAGTTTTTTAGTTTACATACTTGTGTTGTTAGAGCAGAAGTGGGTTGTTTATCTTACTACTTTGGTTTTTGTACTATAACACAGGAAGATCTACAGGGTTTTTGTGGGGGGGGTACCTCCTCTTTTTACTTTGGGAACATCTTCATCTGGTAACAGAATTTCTGATTTGTATTCTTGACATTTGGAGAAGGCTTTTTTTAATCTTTTTTTTGAGTTTCTGGTAAATCGTGGGTCGTGACCGGGAGAGAGAGCATGAGCAGGGTAACCAGTTTAGAAAGTGCTGGGAGGGGTTTTGAAGGCCACACAATGGGAAAAGGTGTTCATTTGGGGCCCCTTAAGGCTTTTCCTCAGGTACATCAGATACAATTGATGTGTCTTAAAGCTCACAAATGCATCCATCATGCTCACAGAAATGTCGTATAACTGTCCCGTGCTAACCTGGGCGTCCATTGAAATAATGACCACAGCTTCCGACTCGGGACGAAGCCAGAGACTCGAGCACCCAGACACAGTTGGGAGATGGTGAGTAGCTGAATTGTTGGGATTTGGCCCAGATGCTACAAAACTTGTGCATCAACTTTGGTTTTCTTTATCATAGCTGATAAGAGGCTAACCTGGCTATCACAGGGCCTTCCGAGATGGCCGAAGAGGACTCATTTTGCATCTGACATGAATTCACATCACTGGTCATCCGAAAGATAAGTTAGGGGCTATGGAGATGGGATGATAGCAGGGTAGCAAGATGGAAATTCATGGGAGAGATTTAATAATTAGTGCAGGGGTAAGGAATGCCCTCTTAGGACAGCTAAGTGGCCCTACTTTTGATCGCAACTGTAGGGTGTGCGGTGCAGAGCAGTTCCAGTCTGTCTCATGTTGTCTAGTGTCACGTGTTGTCTAGTGTGTCTTTGGGATCCTTCTGATCAGATATCTCTGCCTTTCGCCCTCAAGGGCCTTATCACAAGTGTCAACCTCCATCCCTAGGTTCTCGGACGTTCATACTTCTCGGCATGATGCCGATATAGTTCATTCTTTTGCTGACTCAGCCATGTCTTTGAATCACATCTCAGAACCGTCGAGTCAGATGTCTTTTGAGGCCTTCTTCCTGGCCATATTGCCATCCATTGCCATCCATCCTTTCTGGCCATGAGTTGTAATGTCCTGAGGCTTATAAGAGCATAAGGATATGGGGAGCATTCTGAACATAGCATTGTCTCGTGGCCATCTTGACCATCATCTTATGACAGGTCACTCTATTACAGTCTTTTCTTCTGCTCCTCGGAACCTCCTCCATCCACCGTCGCCGTGCCATCTGTCATCTCTTTCGGCATCATCTCTGTCCTTGCCATCATTCTTCTCCCTGAGAGCTTTTTTATCATTCTTGTGTCACACTGTTTGTAGCATAATGTGTTGTTTGAGTTTGTGTTTAGCCTGGAACTGCTCTGCCCTGTGGAATAGACTGGGGGTGGGTGGAGTAGAAAGAGTTCTTTACAGGTAACCTTTTGCTTTGCTTAACCACCGAGCCACACCTCAGACAGAGTGACCACAGCCGCTCCATGCAGGGTCGGGAGGGAGCCATATGGTAGCGTCTTGTGTTTTTCTAGCAGTTAGCCTTAATGCACGCTGTTGTTGGATCCTAGGCAGTTTGCCTCAAGAAATGAGACTGTTACAGCCTTGTTCTTTGTCTTTATTTTTAGGAGGTAATGCCAGATATCAGCAGCCAAGGTCAAGTGAGCGAGGTGAGTGGTGACTGGAGGGCAGAACCAGTTGTTCTTGCTTGGGTGCCAAGTTCAGGTATGGCTCTGAGCATCTGTTGTCATTTGTGTGTATTAGGCTGTCCACTTGTATTATGTGGAACCCCCTCGCCGACCAGCTGACAGACCCGGCTCACTGACCTCGCGAGCCTTCTGGAAATATTATGGGACTCTGCAATGAAGCCTTTACCTTTCCCATTTGAAGGTGCCATCCAGGTAACCTTTGGCAATGTCTGAGGAGTTGTGGTGAGTGAGGGAGGAGGAGCAAGAGTCCGCTCATGTTTCAGCAATGCCACATCACCTTGTCTCCTCTTACTCCAGGTATACACCCTGTGATGGCGGTGTCGGCCTCAGAGAGCAGCCGAGGCTTGGTGCCCGAGGAGCCAGGCTGTTGGAGTTTTAGAAGTTGCCTGTTCTTTCTTTTTCCCTAAAAGAATTTTTCCCCATGTCTTAGTGCTAAGGAACAAATCACTGGACACTTAGGAGAAATAAAGGGGGCTGGCCACAGGGGAGGGTCCAGCTGGCTGCGCTCTTTGCCTGGGGTTTCTCATTGGGCAGAGATGCCGCGCGAGATTAGAACTCGAGACGGGAAGCAAACTTGGCTTGGCTGGTGCTGCGCTGGCATCTGGTGTGGAGAGCTGAGAGGCTGCCCTGCCCTGCCGCTGTTTTCTGCCGCTGCTTTCTGCCGCTGCAGTTTCTTCGGTTTTCTGCTGCTGTTCCTGCTGCTGCTGTGGCTGCTGCTACTGCTGCTGTGAGTTTTTTGCTACACTGTAGCCGCGGCACCCCCTGCCTGCTCAGACGTCCGAAAGTCCTGCTACAGCTCCGGAGTTTGGTACATCTCATCCACAATGCAGGATTTGGGTCCATCTCTCCTGCTCCAGCCTGCTGTTCCCGAGGTTCCTGTCCCTCTGCCCCAGGGTCTGTGCAGTGACTTCCCCTCCGCCATCACCGCGTGGTGCCGAGCTCGCTCCGCAGCGCCCCCTGCAGCCACGGGGGAACCATCGAGAGCTGAGAGGCTGCTCTGGGCTCTGCTCTGTTTGTTATCACTGCCACAGTTACTGCTGTTTGTTTGCCTTGTTATAAATATCTATTAATAAAGAACTGTTATTCCTACTCCTCATATCTTTACCTGATAGCCCCTTGATTTCAAAATTATAACAATTTAGAGAGAAGGAAGTTACATCTTCTATTCCAAGAGAGGCTCCTGCCCCCCTTAGCAAACACCTGTCTTTCAAACCAAGACACAGGCCTTCTTAGGAGACTGTGAGTAGCAGGATTGTTGAGTTTTGGCTCATGTGCCACTAAGTTCATGCAATAATGTTTGATTTTCTTTATTTTAGCCAACTAAGAGAGAACAGCCTGATGATGCCAGGAGCTTCCCAGACTTGAGAAACAAGGTGACCTTCTTTCGTGCCCGATGCAGATTTGCATCCCCAGACATCTGAGAGATAAATCGAGGGCTACAACCCAGAGAGGGGATGCAAGTGGGGTTGCCAGGTCAGGACTTTCCAGGAGGGATTTTTGAGTCACCTTTGGAGAGGGGGATGTCTAAGAAGGGGTCCCTTAGGCCATGTGTGCTGGACAGAGCAGTCCTGGTGCATGTCATGTCACTTGTCTATCATGTGTTTTATGTATCTGGTGTCACATGTCATTTTCCTTAGCCCTTTGAGGTGTTTGCAGTCATTCTTCTTGCTGAGAGTTTTCTCTCCTTGTTGCGTCCTCTCGTTTGTCACGTCCTGTGTCACAGGTGCCTGCGTGGATTTGGCCCAGAGCTGCTCTGCCCTGCCACATAATCTGGTGTATGGGCGTAATAGGACGAGGCCCAGGGACTTGAAATTTGTGATGTACGCTGTAGCTGGGCTCTAGATGGTATTCCTACATTGATACAAGATGGCTGGAACTGAAAAGTTAACATGCAACACTTTGACTTTTGTCATCGCTTTCAGATGCAGATGTCTTGCGGCGAGCGGGAGTCAGACACTCACTCACAGAGTTAATGTATATGCTCCGTTTATTAGTTGTACAAGCATCTATTTTATAAGCATCATAATTAGCTCATGCATAGTGCAAAATCTGAGCTCCTTAT
>JAWWMJ010050798.1:0-11367 GCA_035047045.1 Vireo griseus
CACCACATTGGTGTCTGTGAGCTTATGGCCCGAGCGACCCGGGGTGGGCCGCCGTGCCGTTCCTGAACCAGGTCGCCACGCCTCAGTGAAGGCAGTAAAATACGACAGCATGGAATGTAACAAAATATTTGCAAGCAACAATTTCTGTCTTCTGTCGTGTGTTTCTAATCACACGTCTCATTTAGCTTGACTAGGGGGCAATTGGAATGGATGTCCATATCATAGCAAATGGATATAAGATTCCTTTGAATGAATTTGCTAGTACAACTATGTAGGGAGTCTCTGAGCATCCAAGAGGTGATGCAAATGTTACAGCTATGGTTTCCACACCCACCCTCCCTGCACCTGTCATTGAACAGACTTGTATCACTTGCGGTTTGTCTTTTAAGCCATATATCTCCAGAACGAAACAACAGAATCATGGAGATGGCAGCTTTGAATCTACTGGACTGTCAGAGATCTTTCTGACTGAGAACATCTTGGGACAGAAACCATGGAAGATGACCCTGATCTCATCGAATACCAGACTGCGTCAACTAAAGCTACAAGGTTTGAAAAAAACAGAAAGTGACATGATAAGAGTTTTTCCCTCTGCACAGCCCCCTACCTGACTTTTGGCTTCTGCAGGTTTGGCTGTCACCAGGGAAGGAGGAACAAAACGGCTATTTAAACCAATAGCCTGTGTTGTCAAAAACACCCAGAGGCTGAGAGAGCTGTAGCGCAGCTTTGAGTTATTGCAGCTCTCTTCAATTTCAGGGGGAAAAATATATTAACAGTTTGAAAGAAATGGATTGGGATGTGTTTTTGGCAGGAATCAACTTGTTGAAAAGCACACAATGCCCTAGGCTACCTTTACGGTGGCTAGTGACTGAATCAGGTTTTACAAATTCTTTGTATTCAAATGACAATCAAAAACTTGCATTCACAGTGCTTGCAGTTGATGATGCTGAGCCTGTGGACAGATATCAACGGAAGATTTTACTCCAAGGCAAGAACACTATGTGTCAATGGTATGTGGTTCAAGCTTTGTCTAGAGTCCATGAGCAATTTCCTGATATGGATGATGCCCTGGTGACAGCACCCACCCAGGATGGGCTGCTGAGGGTAAAGTCTCAGCTGCTCACTGCCTTGCATTCTTATGGGATGCAAGTGGTTTCAGAGGAAGTTCAAAAATATCCTCCTTCGAGACATTTAGGAGTCACAACTCTGGATGAAATAATGCAACATCAAAAGGTACAATTCTTGGATTCTTTTAACACGCAATTGTCCCTGCACTTTAATAATTTAAAGGCGGACCCTGCCTTGGATTCACCTGGAGAATTGACTTTAGAAGCGCAACAAGCACTGGAAAAAGTCCAGCAGGCTGTTTCAGCCTGTTAAGATTCCCCCATTGATATCAAGGTTTTCATTACCACTCCAGAGTTTCACCCTACACGTAGCATTGGCCAGTGGAGAGAACATTGGTCCAATCCTTTGCACATCCTGGAATGGGTCTTTCTGCCCCATCAACCAAAAAAGACAGCACCCACACTGCTTGAATTGCGGAGTGTGCTGCAAAACCTTTTAGGGCAGATTGTTTATCATATGTCCAATCATAAATTATTACAGTTGGCAAAATCAACCAACTTGTCTTTGCGATCAAAAATTAGCAGAGTGCTGGTGCAAGGACCCACCACCTTCACTGACGGCTCTGAAAAAACAGAAGTCATTGTTACTTGGAAGGATAAATCTGAGTGGCAAATGTTAGAAGGCTACAAGTTAGGTCCTCTCCAACTGGTTGAATTGAAGGTTGTTGTCATATTTTTCCAACAGTTTTCTTGGGTTTCTCAGAATTTAGTCACTGAATTTGTTTATGTAGCAGACATGACTTGATGTTTGGATTATTCACTTCTGAAAGATGTCAATAATGCAGTTTTGTTACTAAAAACTCTGCAGTGTGCAACTCAGATTCGAGTTCATTCATTTTACATGCTACGCATTCAAAGTCACACCAATCTACCAGGTTTCATGATAGGTGAAACCAGAGCTGACAAAATTACGCAAATGAAGGCATCTCATGAATTTTTCCATCAGAATGCACTTACTCTGCAAAAGCAATTTCAGTCAATGCCAACTGAGGCTCGTGGCTTTCTCAGCACTTCTACTGACTGCCAAGGACTTGCTGCACTTTTACCAGCAGAGGAAAACCCCAGAGGCCCAGAAGCCTTGCAGCTTTGGCAAACAGATGTCACTGCTCATTGTAAAGTGGCTTTTGCAATTTTAGGCACACTTTCTTCTGTGAAAACTGACAATGGTCATGCATACATCTCACAGGAGATGCAGTAGGTTTTGCAACAATGGAGTGTGACACAAAAATTTGGCATTCTGCATTCTCCAACTGGTCAAGCCATTGTTGAATGCATTCATGGTACCTTGAAGTGTGTTTTGGAAAAACAAAAAGCGGGAATGCATAGAGAAACCCCACAGAATGGATTGGAGAAAGTTTTGTGTGCAATTGGTTGTCTCACAGAGTCACCAAATTCAAATAATCCTGTCATTTTGAATAATTTTCTTTCATTGCAGTTAGGTGAGATGTGCCTGGTCCGAGCAAAAGTCTGGGTACAGGATCCAACCACCTACAAATGGTAAGGTCCATGTGAATTCATCGCTTGGGGTTGTGGATATGTGTGTCTCCACAGATATGGAGGTACAGCAGATACCTGCAAAGTGTGCTCGCCTTGACTTGCAACACCAAAAGCAGAACGAAGTCAGCAGACAACTTTCAAATGGGGACCAAAAAGCAGATCATCAGACAGATGACCCCTCGAGTGATGACCAAGATGCCGATCATCAAACGGACCGCCCTTCTACAAGCAGAAAATGAACATTTGCTTTCTTTGTTTTCAGTTTTTTTACTAGATGTAACTGGACTTTAGGTGTTGATGCATGGATATGATGGGAAAGAACTTGATGACACATACTGGAGAATCTCTGAACATTTAAAGTCAGTGACTGATTGAGGTTCTGTTTGGTAACCTCTGGTGCTGTGTTTGTTCTCCTTTCTGCAAGGGCCCTGAAGGGGATTACAAACACTGTCTTTTTTAATTTTAAAACAAAAAGTGTGAGATATGGAAACTGACTTTCTGTTCATGAAGGATTTTTCAGGCATTTCTGTGTCTGTGAGAGATTCTTACAGCAGCAAGGTCAGAGAGAGCCTGTGAGAAGGATAATCTTCCCAAGCAGAAAGAATGATAAACATTCTTGGAAAATAACTTGCACCTGCTGTTGTTACTGATGTTTTGAAGAGATGTTTTGAAAGGGGTGTTGTTTCTTTATCAAATATTAACTGCTTCTCACAATGCTGTTTACACACACTCACTGCGTTCTTCTTAAGAAAGACATCTCTCTGCTTTTTGCTTTTTGCTTTTGCATGAATAAAAGATCTTTGCTGTCACTAGAGAACACAAAATGAACACACATGCACACGCAGTGAATGTGAACAGAAAAAAGGGAAGGCTTTAATTTTTCACTGCCTTATATACATTTTTCTGAAACCCCGTGGATTGGACAGTGAGTTCTCTCCAATTCCACTGGTTCAGGTAGAAGTCCATCAAAAACCTCTTCTATCAGGAATGGAATGAAAACAAGAGAGACGATTACAGAAACACTACTTTGTTTATATAAAATGCATTAGAGACTCCATAGCAAAAATGCAAACAAAATCGGAAGGCTAAAATCCAGGGCGACACTTTGCCTTCTGATACTTTTGAGAATGGACTTTTCCTTTGTTGTAATGGCCTGACCTAAGGCCGGACTGCAACATTTTCCCCATGAACAAAATGCAAGCACAGGTTGTGTAAAAGTGAAATTGTACCAACAATCTGATTCTGATGTCTGGTAAAGAAATTAAGGTTTCCAGATAATTATGCATAGCAGAAATAGTATTACAGTCCAAACTAATGACAGTGTTTCTGATATAAATTCTAGTTTGGTGTAGCCTAATCCATCCATCCATGTGCAGTTCACTCAGCATTCCAATGAAACAGAAAAGAAAGGAAATATGCTCGGTTGAAAATGCAACCAGTAGTGTTAATTAAAAAGAAGGTTTTGAGATTCTGGTGGAATCTGAACTTCTAATTCACAAAGTACTTGCCACATGACTGTTGCAGCTTCCCCTATAGTTTCAAGGGGAGTTCTCTCCTGATCAGATTATGTGAAGAGAGTGTAAAATTTTGGCAAGTACAATAACAAACCAGGTATGCCCTGGGGTATGGGCCACTGATGTGGCCAGGAATGCCAGGAATATTCCACCTGTTGAGGTCAGACTCAAAGAGGGGCAACAGACAGTGAGAATCAAACAATACCCTTTGAAGAGGAAGGACAGGGAGGGAATTTGCCCAGTAATTGAAAAATTTTTACAGTTAGGGTTATTAAAGGAACGTGAGTCTGACTTTAACATCCCCATATTACCTGTTCGTAAACCTGATGGATCATACTGGGTAGTCCAAGATCTACAAGCTGTAAACAAAATAACCAAGGACCTTTACCCAGTGGTAGCGAATCCGTATACGTTATTAACTGTGTTGACGCCTGAACTAACTTGGTTTACTGTCTTAGACTTGAAAGATGCCTTCTTTTGCCTCTTTCTCCATGAAACCAGCCAGAAAATATTTGCATTTGAATGGGAAAACCCTAAAAGCAGGTGTAAAACCCAACTCGCCTGGACAGTATTGCCTCAAGGATTCAAGAACAGCCCTACTATATTTGGGAATCGGCTCACAAAAGACTTAGAGTCCTGGGAAGTCCCACCTGAGGAAGGAAATCTGTAACAGTATGTAGAAGATATTCTAATTGCCAACCAGACAGAGGAAGCTTGCGTGGCCTGGACGGTGAGTCTGTTAAACTTTTTGGGACTCCAGAGATACAGTGTGTCTAAGAAAAAGTCCCAGATAATGCAACGTGAAGTGGTCTATCTGGGCTATGAAATCAGTGCTGGGCAAAGGACTTTAGGACAGGACCGAAAGGAGGCAATATGCCAGACTCCGAGACCACAAACGGTGAAAGAGTTGCAAACCTTTTTGGGAATAACTTCGTTGTGTCGTTCATGGATTTATAATTATGGAGTGCTTGTGAAACCTCTGTATGCACTAATCACTACCAAACAGAAAGATCTCCAATGGACCAAGGAAGCTACACAGGCCTTTGAACGACTGAAGAAGACCCTGATGTCAGCCCCAGCTTTAGGACTCCCAGACGTGAGTAAACAATTCTTCCTTTTCTCCCATGAGAAACAAGGGATTGCTCTGGGAATACTAGCACAAGACTTGGGCCCATATTGTCGGGCAGTTGCCTACTTTTCCAAGCAGCTAGATGCCACTGCCGAAGGTTGGCCTGGATGTTTAAGAGCAGTAGCAGCCATAGAACTAAATATCCAGGAGGCACGAAAATTTACCTTAGGCCAGAAAATGACTGTGCTAGTATCTCATACAGTATCTGTGGTGCTGGAAGAGAAAGGTGGGCACTGGCTTTCTCCACAAAGGTTCTTAAAATATCATGCTATCATGGTGAAACAAGATGATGTGGAGATTGTGGTTACTAACATTATCAACCTAGCCTCTTTTCTCAGCGGAAATACAGGAGAGCCAGTGCACCACGGTTGCCTAGAGACTATCAAGGCCACATACTCAAGCCGTTCTGATCTGAAAGACCATCTCATGGTGATGCCTTTGGTTTAACTTTTATATTTTTTCAGATCCTGTACTGCCTAGTGTAACTGAAGTTTCTTGTAGCTTGTTAGCTACCGCTTTCTTATGCTTAGACATAACAAAGCCTCTCTAGCTTGCTCTTCAAGGACACTCAGACTGTCCTAGGCCCAAAACTGTAAACCTTCCTCTTGGGGAGGGGGGAGGAAAGTTTGGGGAAATTACATCATTACCTAAATGTGGGGGTAGATAAACCCACCACTGCCCTGCTGTGGAGGGAAGCCTGCTGAGAGATAAGAAGGATTGCACAACTGCTCTGCCAGACTCCTGGATAAGAAAGTAAATTTTTGGTTACGGCGAGAAAAATGAGACCCACAATCCTCTGGGAGATCTTATGTAGATCTGTTGTAACCCATTGGCTTGTACCCCCTCACACCCACCCTTGGTGTCCTTATAAAAACCCCTGTATTTTCCCCAGACCCCAGGGGAATTCTGTCCTTGGCTCCCTTCGCTGGGTACTTGATAATAAAGCTACCTCCTGTGGAACTGCCAAACAGACCCCTTGTCTCTCTCCTCCCCGAGCCAGCCTTGGGGCAGCCTCGCAGGGCAAGAGCTGAAATCACTGAGCTGAATATCACTAAAAGCTGACAGCCTGTTGAGGCAGGCACCCTGCTGAAAGGCCCTCGGAAGCCGAGGGAACGCCGCTGACCTGCTGGAAGGCCTTCTGCAACAAGATTCCCTCTCTGGGATGGTCCTGGCTTCCTGGGCCTGAGCTACAGACCCCAGACCGGCTGCCAGCATTGGCGCCCGAACACACCACTGGACCCCGGACCCCTGGCCAGTCCACGGTTGTGAGCTGCACCCTGGGGACATAGGGCTGAACCAGCCAGTCCTGCGCTGCTCCTCTGAAGAACTCTTTTGTGTTATAGCAGGAGCCTCTGAAAGGGGACAGGCCGTGACCCTCGCCCTCTATCTGGGACTGCATCCTTGAGGAATGACACAACGGCTGGCCACTTGCCCAGCAGACTTTTCTTTTGGACGTCACCAGACTCTGCTCCGCCTGCAAAAGATTTGTAAGTTAAAAAATTCGGAGCTCTCTGTGTGCTTTCTCAAATAATCTGGGTCCTTTTTTGTTTTTTTTTCTCTTTTTTCTGCTGGGTGAGGTGCAGGAATTTTAAAAGGATGGGGACCAAGCTAACAAAACCTAAGGCAACCCTTCCTGAGAGGGACTTATACCTCCTTCTCTCAAACATCCTCCTCAATACCGATTTTATACTATCTAAGGGAAACCTTTCTAAGAAAACTCTGAAACATTTTATTAATTGGCTATCTCAAAATTCTTCTAAATTAACCATAGATTCTATACTTTCTAATTCTTTTTGAGATCTCGTAGGGAAAAGGCTTTATAGTTCCCAGGCGTCGGGAGATCTGTCTGTAGCTCAGTTCTTTCCTATATTCCATGTAATTGTAAAAGCAGTTGAGGAAAAACACGTGCAAAAACTCCCTCCTCCTCTCCTACCCTGTATCCCGTCTCTGCCCTGGAACAGGACATGCCTCTGCCTAAGACAGATCCTGGCCAAACTGTTAGATGGAGGGCACGGTGTAGGTACATCCCCCAGCTCTGGCCAAGCTGGGGCGGGGGCCCCGACACCAAAGCCTGCTCTCCCTACCTCCCCACCCCCACCCCTTTCTCCTGGGATGGGGTGAACAGAACTCATGGGTGCCCACCCTCCCCTCGCGTCCGGGATTGCGCAATGTTTCCCGCGTGGACCAGACCCCCCTCTGGCATCCGCCCGCGGTGTATCTGGCCCCGTCCCCCCCCATCTACGCTCCGACCACCCTGTTTGCTCACCCACCCCCCGCCCCTGCGATTTCGCAATCCCTCGTGCGCGATACTATCTCCCCTCTCAGGCTGACATCCGGCACCTCTGAGCCACCTCCCCTCTGTCCCCGGAGTCTCCCTGACCCCCACCCACTCAGCTGCAGCAGCAGAGCCGACAGTCGCCGGCACCACCCCCACGGGAACGCGGGAAATGCCCCATACTGCGCCACTACCAGCGCTCCAGCCAGCTGCAGCCGCCTTTTCACCCTCCAGCCACCCAACCGAAGCGGGCACCCCGTGGCCCGGTGCTGCCCTGCACCCCCAAACCACCCTGCCTCCTTCCTCCCCTCCACGTGGCTCTGGGGACGGCGTATGGCCCTGTGCCTGCACAAGGGGAGAACCCCCGGATCCCCCATGCCACAGAGAAGCTGCTGCCACGGGCACCCGGCCCCACTGCAGTAACCAGGGGCCAGGTACTGTGGCACACCGCATCCCCGCTGCACCCACTGCCCCCGCCCGCTGCCTGCGGTGCACAGACCCCCTCCCCTTTCCCCCCGCCCGCCACTGGACTGCTAGCCTTGCAAGCGGCGGCTGCCACCTCCTCTCCTCCCCCTCCCACACCTTATTGTGCAACTCCTGCTCCCTCTACTATCAATACCACTGCCTTAATATATCCCTTACAGCCCCCTGCTGCCTCCTCCCATCCCATGCAGCATCCTACAAGCGGCAATGGCAGGAACTCCACAGGCCCCAGGACATGCAGTTGCTCCACAGTTCCCCAGGTGACCCCCTACTGTAGCGACCCTCCCCATTCCCATTCCTCCCATCATCCCCCACCCCTCTCGCCTTGCCTAAGGTAAAGCCAGCATCTGAAAAACTCTGTATTACAACCCCTGCTGCCCAGCACTAAGCTACCACAGCTTGTTCCTCCTCCTAAGAGAACAACAGCAGCACATTCGAATCCAACTCAGAACTTGATGACCAGTGGGTACAGATATGCAGGGAAGCCACTTAAATAGGAGACTGGGAGATAGCACAAAACATCTCAGCCTTCCCCATCATTGTAGGGAAAGGGAGGAGAGGTGGACCCACAAACACAAAAACATGGGAACCTGCCTCATACCAAGAAATCAAAGAACTTTGCAAGGCAGCCAGAGAACATGGCAGGGGATCGCATTTTTTTAAGAACTTATTGGAAGCCACCTTCTCTGCTTATACACTCGTGCCACATGACATTAAAAACATTGTTGCCTGCCTTCTTTCCCCTGCGGAATATATGTTATGGGAAAGGCGTTGGAAAAGACATTTAAAAACATTGTCTGACACCTATATTAAGGGCCCAAATGAGAGGAATCTGACAATCAAGCAATTATCTGGAGAAGGCGACCTCCAAAAACCCTTAGACCAAGTGACCACCCTACCTGAAGTGGCATTACAGGACATAACTACTGCAGCAAAGACATCACTGCTCCTTACCCCTGATGACTCTGTTCCTACGCAACACTTCTCTAATATCAAACAAGCAGTCAATGAGAGTTTCATTCAGTTTGAAAACGAGCCTGGACACACAGGTAGAGAGCCCAGAGGGACAAAAAGAACTTTTGAGCAAATTTACCATGGTGAATGCTACTAAACAATGTAAGACCATCTTAAGAGCCTTACCCTTGGACACAGAGCCCACCATAGAGCAGATGGCAGAAAGCTGCACATGCTACACATCCACTGAGAACACAGTGAAACAATCAGCTGTTAAGGGCATTGTAGATGGGGTTCCTGGTGCATTTGCAGTGGCAGTCTAGAAAGAGAATATCTGTTGCTTCCATTGCAGCCAACTCGGACACTTCATAAAGGACTGCCCAGAGAAATCATCCACCCAGGACTGTCGCATCACCTACCAAAGGCACCAGAGACAGTAGCAGCACCAGCAGTGTTCGGAAAACTACCAGCGGAGCGTGGTAAGACCCTGAGCACAGACAACAAATCAAAGGCCATATCGTCCTGCCCCGTCCACATCAGAGTTCCAGGAGCCAAGAGATTGGAGACATCGCGGCACATCATCCCAGGGGATCCCAGAACACACGAGAAGGATCCAACACATGGAGCGCTAACGATGGGAACCCGCCACCAATTGGTAATATCACTGTCGCTTAACCTTGTTGACAAATGTTTTCATTGTATCCTCACAGGAAAATATGGTCCGCAAGGTGGCCAATGGGACATTCTCATCCTAAGTGACACCTTCCACAGCCTGGGATAAATTTCTGTATTACCAAAAATAAAACCAGTGCTCCTTTAACAACAAATCCTTGTCCAGCTTTGCTGCACAGACACACCCTTTTATCTTTCACAGGGAACAATGATAGCACAAGACTTTTTGCTTCCCCAGAACCGCCCAGAACAGATTCCACTCAATCCAAAAGTAATGCGGACACAGATTGTGGGCTCCCACAAGCCGACCATAGAGTGCAGCTTGTTCTGCAAGGGAGAGAGGGTCCACCAACCAGGGATGCTGGACACCAGGGCCGACATGATCATCATCACTCGCTCTGAGTGGCCAGTGAACTGGGAACTGGAGCCAGTGACAGGTATGATCTCTGGGATTGATGGAGTTGCTGTATCCATGAGAAGCAAACGAAATGTCATCATCCAAGGACCTGAGGGAAAGATGGTGACTGCCCGGGCATTTGTGGTAAATGCCCCCATCACCCTATGGGGCAGAGACCTTCTATCCCAATGGGGAGCTTCTATCAGGATTCCAAGCCGTGATTTCTAATCGGGGCCACTGAGAAAAGCGTGCTACCAGCCACTCCCCATCTCACCTGGAAGAGTGACACCACAACATGGACCAAGCAGTGGCCCCTATCAAAAGGAAAGTTGCATGCATTGGAAACCCTTGTGGAAGACCAACTTACCAAAGGCCACATCACTGAGACCACCAGCCCTTGGAATTCTCCTGTCTTTGTGATGAAAAAGCCTGGCAAGGACAAATGGAGATTGCTTCATGACTTACGCAAGATCAATGAACTCATTGAAGACATGGAGTCCCTCCAACCCGGCCTGCCTTCACCATCAATGCTGCCCCGAGACTGGATGCTTGCCATCATTGATATAAAAGACTGTTTCTTTCATATCGCGCTCCATCCCCAGGATGCCCCACGATTTGCCTTCTCCATCCCCTCTCTTAACAGACAACGTCCACTCAGAAGATATCACTGGCTTGTTCTTCCACAAGGCATGAAAGCCAGCCCAACCATTTGCAACGGTATGTCGCCCACATCCTGTCCCCCATCAGGAGCCTATTCCCAGAAGCAATACTCCATCACTATATGGGTGTCATCCTGATCTGCGCCGTAGAAAATACCTACCTGGACAAAACTGTTAAAAGGACAATTGAAGCCATAGAGGAAGCAAGGTTCGAGATTCGTGAGGACAAAGTGCAACACACCAGCCCATGGACTTACCTCAGCCTCCTGATCCGCAAGAGAACTATCGTACCCCAGCAGCTCACTATCCTAGATGACCCAAAGATGCTAAGGGACTTACCCAGTTTGTGCGGATCCATAAATTTGATACGTCCCCTGCTGGGGGTCACAACAGAAGATCTCATCCCCCTCTTTAACCATCTCCTCGGCAACGGGGCATGGACTCTCCTTCTACCCTCACACCAGAAGTCCGAGGCTCCATCGCCAAAGTCCAGGAAGCCCTGTCTTCATGTCAAGCCCATCGCATCGAGCGCAGCCTGCCTCTCCAGTTTGCCGTTCTGAGCAAGTCCCCCCATCTTTATGGACTGATCTTCCAATGGTACCCTCAACTCAGAAACCCTTTGCTGATACTTGAATGGATCTTTACAAGTAACCAACCAAC
>JAWWMJ010050799.1:0-11359 GCA_035047045.1 Vireo griseus
TGCTTTCAGGGCAGAAAAAATTGTGTTACTTGTATAATCTAAGAGCAGTTAACATATGCCATGGATGTATTACTGCTTTTTCCTCTAGACATTCAGCAAGCAAAATCTATGTAATATGTGCCTGGATAGCTTCTTGGATCAGCAGCAGCTGCAGGAACATATTCTCCCTCCTAAGTCCCAGCAGTTTTTACTGTCTGCTTCATTTCGCAATCCTAACTTAAGCATCTACATCCCTGTAAATCTCACTGAGCCCCAAAAAATAGTGCTCAAAGAAAGCTGCATAAATTTGCAGGCTGCTGCTAATGGTGGAAAAGCCTTCCTCCCTTCTCTTATGCTCAAACTTTGTTTCTTAGGCTGATGGAAGACAAAAAACAAATTCAATAAAATGTAGTCCCTCCAGTGCTCACCTCTGAGACCTGGTCCCCTGAGTGGCTCAATACACAACAGAAATGCTTTTTCAGTATAAATTTTAACACCTGCACTTGATGCTTGTTGGGCCACATCCAACACCATCCTGGAACATGGTAATAAGTTTCCTTTCTAGGGAAACCAAACTGAATGTTGTGCAACTGGGGCCACAGTAGCGTGTGGCACAGGAAAAGAGACCTCTGTTAGGATAGTGAAAAGGTGGAGCAACTTCCTGATAAAAAGGATCACCCATCCTACAAAAGGGAGGACAAGAAATACAAAACTCTGTGCTTTTGTGCAGGACAAATACAACGAGGCTCAGGAGGTGTTCAACAGCAGCTGCAGTCTATCAATCTTGCAACATTTGTGGTTTTAAATTTTGTGGTTTTTCTAAGATGCCTTCCTAATCTAGCTTTTCACTGCTTATTTCTGATGAGCTTCTACCCTTTTCACCTTGAGTTGAGGATTTTTTTCTACTCTTTCCATCTTGATTTCCATTTATTTCCATTTTAATTTTTTAATTTATTTTTTATTTACTCATTTACTGTCTCTGCTAACATACACTGACAATCAAAGGAGGCGTCTCCAATAACTGAGTTGCAGAAGAGCAGATGAGTTTGACAAAATGAAAACCTAAAAACAACATAAAATCACTGCAGGAGGTTGCAGGCCACTGGGTTTCAGGTGGTAGTTAAAATGTTTATTCTTAATTGTTAACAAGTGAGTTCTGTGGAGGCATTGGGGCATAGGATGAGCGCAACACTGCTGCATCACCTGTGTTTTCTGAGATGGTGGGAGGATAAGTGGAGGCAGCTTTGTCCTCTTCTGATCATGAAGTAGAAGAGAGATGTTCTGCTGTTTGCACAAAGAGAAGAAAAGGCCATAAAACCACAGAACCGTTTGAGCTGGACCTTTGGGGTCATCCAGTCCAACCTCCTCCTGCCACGAGCAGAGACAGCTGCTAGGTAAGGTCGCTCAGAGCTCCATCCAAACTAACCCCAAATGCTTCCAGGAATGGGACAGCCACAGTTTCTCTTGGGCAACCTGTGCAGTGTTTCACCACCCTCACTGTAAAGAACTTCTTGTGTGAAGGCAGCAGACATGTATGTTTTTAAGCTGATGAATTAACATTCACTCATCTAGACAACCAAAATGCTGACTCCCATCCAAATTTCAGCTACAAATTGAGCAAAACTCTGCTCTTTTCAGCCCACTCTCCACAGGAAAGCAGGAAACATTGGCTCAGATTCCCTGGGTTGTGAGTCAGAGTTCTCTCTTTGTCTTACACTGTGTGAGAATTTTGACTGTGGTGAAAAGCAGGATCCCACCTCCTCCAGCGCATGGTGTGGGTGGGGTCTGGTTTTCTTGGTGGCACCAGGCTCCTGCAGGAGTCAGGAATTCACAGTTCAGCAGCTCCTGCCTGATGGGTCTTGAGCAGGATCCAGGGTTTATTTGCTCAGTGCTGCCAGGGACAAGCAAATGGCCTTGTGAGTATCCAGCAGAGAGGATTTTAACTGCTGACTTCAGCTGCTGTTGTGCTCCTCTTAGGGCACCTTAATCTCAAACCCATCTAGAGGCATATAAATTCCTGGCATCTCCTTATGCATTTAGGTCTAAACCAGCAGCACTCTTGTGGCTTGGTGCTGGCTTTTTGAGGTGCCATTAAGAGCACTGCAAACCCAAAGAGCCGAACCGACTCAAATCAAAAAGCCACACTGAGGTTGTACTGCTGAGAATGCTTCACAAAAGAGCGAAATTAAATGAGAGAGAGCTTCAAGGGCCAGACTTAAAAGAGCAACAAGCTCAGAAAAAAGGGAAAGCTTCATGTTCTATAGTAAACAGGAGCTGTGAAAAATGAAAGTGGTGGGTGCTGATGTGCTCTGTTGGTATATGCAGAGGAACAGAAGAGCTGTCTGAGAACAGGATTGCAGTGAAGCTACTGCCCAGAAACAAAGGATTTCATATATCTGCTGGACAGCAAGGGACCCATCTACCTATTCTCTTCTCCTGTGAATCTTTATTAATATAATTGCAATTAGGACTCTAAGTGTGGCTCACTGTGTCAAATGCATACTGAGCTACCTTGGGACTGGAAAAGGAGGACTTGCAGAAAGGAGTTAAATGAACAAAGAGCACTTCAACCCAGTGCCTAAAAAATGCTCTTTCTTCTAGGGTTTTAGTAGGATTGATTTCTGGAAACCCAAACAATCAATTTGTTCCATACTTTTCTATTTTTGAAATTCCACGCAAACACAGTAGATAAATACTACAGAATCTAACCCAAATGCATCTGAAAAATTACTTTATACATCTAATGTGGCAGTGTAAGCTGTAATTAGAAGATTTGTCCCACAATGTCAAAAGAGCCTTCATGTACAACTATTAATCACTTTTTCGGTCAGAGTTTCCGCATCCCAATATTGTCATTAAGTGAATTAATGAAGATCAGAGATAATAGAATATTTATGCAAATTATCTTAAGAAAATATCTTCAACCTTTCCAGAGCTTATAAGTCTTCATTATCATAATGCTCTTGATGTGTGTCTCCTCTGAAGACCACATTAGTTATTTAAGTTATTTTAATGTTAAATAAATCATGTCTGGGTTTGCTGTTTTTTTGATTGTTTTTTATTGGGGAGAGGGGTATTGTTATGTTTTCAAAAACACATAAAAGTAGCCCTATTTCTCAAAAGTGCTGAAGTCTACCTAAACTCTTAGGTTGACAAGCACAGATGTCTACAGTTTAAAAAGCCTTGTCACAGAGTATAAACTTTTAATAACCTTTGCCAACTTTAGCTGTGTTTATTTGTGCATTTTCTTCTTTTCCCTGATTTATAAATTAAAAAAAAAACAAAACACACTGACAAAACAAAACATGCATTAACATTTCCCTGACCCTCAATATGCAAAAAAGAGTAATTCCTGCCCTTTTTTTGTTGTCTTTCTGAATTTGTGATGTTTTTATGGGCCTGGACTAGAAGAAACTGCATGTTTTGAGTTTTTTGGGTTTTTTTTTTCCTTAATTATTATTCAAGTCAGTAAGGTGCAATGAAAACAACACTTATGGAAAAGTCATTAGCTGCCACTGGGACTCACTGTATTCTCCTAACTCCTGTTTTTTGCCTGGGAGCAAAAATAGACTTTGAGCCCTAAGGATCAAGAGATTCAGCAAACTTTTTGTGTTTGCTTGCAGATGGAGCCCTGAGTTCAGAGTGCAGTGCTGCTGTCACCCCTGTGCTGGCAGGTGTGTGAGACATCCCCTCTGCCAGAGCTAAATGCATGTTTTCCACATGCCTTTTCTGATGCATGAAACAGCCCTTTCCAAGGGCTGTGTGGAAATGTGCAATTAAAAGCTCTGTTTACCTTCAACCTTCTCTGTCGTATTTAAAAATTCCATTTAGTCACCAGTGTGTGCTCAGCAGTCAGCCCCACATAAAAATATTTCAGCCCAGGCTAGCTGAAATACAGAGGAGGCTTCATGCCTGAGGGTTTGCCCTCCACCCACACAAGGTGTGGACTTTCTGTGCCTCTCCATGAAAGCACACACAGAGACTACGTCATGGGAAATCTAACAGCTGAGGATGCTGATGAAAACCAAATGCAGATGGCCATACAGGTTTTCTTGTTTGCAGATTATAAAATGCACGTATTTTTAAGCGCAAGAAAGACACATTAATCAAATGAGATTCCATAAAGCAAATAACCACCCACATCTACAACTACTCAGATATATCTGGCTGATAACGTTGCCAACCAGAAATCAGAAAAAGCTGTAAAATAATCTTTAGCCTCTTCAGCTGATGGGTAAAAGGAAAAGCAGATAAAGAACCACTTCAGCGCCTGCAGAGTAGGTCTTTAAAAATCTAGCTGCCTCACTATGAAGAAAACCTACAGAAGAGGGTGTAAAATTTAAGTATGAGTGAATTGTTATTCTTTGCTTTTCTGATTGCATTTTTATGTTTGCAGGTTTCATATTTTTATTTTATTTTCCAAATATCTGAAATAAGACAAAAGAGAATATGAAACATCTGAGAAAAAGATGGTTTATTGCCTTTGCAGATGTTGACTAAAGGCATAAAGCACATCTTACTTCTCTATTTACGTGTATGTGTTGAAAGCCCAATTTAATGATTGCTGTTGTCTGGTTGAACATAAATGCACTAGGATGCTTGAGATGCTCCAGGTACCCTGACTGGCATTGAGATATGGCTCAAATCTCTTCCAGATGGGTGAATTATCACGACTGCCATTTCCTTGAAAGTGTTCAAATCAGTTCTTACATTTCCTATGAAATAATTGTCTTCCTACATTTTAATTCCACATTGTCGCGTTCTCACTAACAACAAATCAGAGCATCAAGTTTTGCAAATAAGCTGCAAGTTTACAGAGCAAATTACAAAGGTTAACTGAGAACTGACACAATTTTTTAAAATTAAAATTTCTTGAAAATAATAAAAATCTATACATTAAAATACACTAGAACAATAATATGGAGAGTGAGGAGAAAAGTTTGAAGAATCTAAGGCCTTTTTCTCTTAAATTACAAACAAGTTTCAACAGGAAACAATTTGTTTGTCATGTGTATTCATTACCTGTCTGCCTTTACTTTTAACTCACAGTTCCTCATGGCAAATGTGGAATAATATGGGATGTCACTGAGGAAAAGCTCCAAGCAATGAAAGGTCTGGTTGAGAGGAGGAGAGGGGTGACTGTGGTGACCCATCACTTTCCTCACAGTAAAAGTGTTTCTGTCTAAAATTCCTAAAAGTGATAGAGCTTAAATATTCTTATAGTTTTGGGAAAGGTATTTCATTATATGATACCGAGGTAACCTTTTCAGCTGATGTTTGTTGAATGGCATTAAAATACAATCCATTTGGCCTGCATGCATATTTTTTTAAAAAACTTTGAAATTAGTTTAATGGTCTTATTCCATGCCCTTATTTAACCCCAAAATTTTCTTAAACCTTTGGCAGTTACATGACACTGATTCTCATTCTTCTCCAATTTGCATGATCCATCATGATGAAAAAAAAACCAAAACCAAAACCAAGGATTACTTATGAAGGTGGACTAACTCAGGCTTAGCATCCCTCAGAAAAACTAACCTGGCATGTAAACACAGTGATAGGCACTGGGTGGTCACCAGAATGCATCAAAGTGTCTGTGAACATGGGGTTAAATCCTGTAAATATAATTTATATGACCCAGCATCTCCTTTTCCACAACATTTAAGAGAAATCTTTCATGTTTGTGTTGGAGATTCAGATCTGAGAAACACATGAATGTATTTATGTCCTGACACAGGGGGCTTTCGGGCTCCATTTTTTATGTTCAGCCAGAGCATCTGTGTGAAAAACATCACTGTGTTTTTGCTAATGCATGCCACTTTAAATATAGTTTCCAGTCCAGTGGCACAAGAGATCCCAGGAGTTATTGAAGAGTTTCTGTGAAAGCACACATTAATTAACAGTTTTCCTCCTAAAATTTCACAGTTGTGACAGAGTGGTAGAGATGCTGGTAACAGAAAAAAAGGGAGTGATTCATTTAAGATCTATTCTTTAGGTTAAATCTCTCTCTCTTTTCTTTTTTTTTTTTTTTTTAATTTGCAGATATTTGTGAACTCTGTTAAGAAACAATGGGTGCTTTCATAATGTTTCATTTTAGCAGTCACTAGGGACTTTTCTAGTGAATATTAGATTAAGTTTTTTGTGTTATATGCCATAATCACTGAAATTCTTCTTCTTTCTGGTGCTGCATCATTTAGTATGTCTACTGATGCAGCTGACAGGTATCTTTGGCAGACAACACTGTTCTGAGACACTGCCACAGCACACCAGTGCCAGGCCTGGGAATGGGATCCTGAGCTACAAATTAAAACACCTAAGTTTAGATCAGCAGGGTACAGGAATCTCTTCAGGGAGACAAACCCAGGTTTCTGCTCTAAGGATCCAGGTTCTCTTGACTGCATTGTCTGTGTGCTAGATCAGACTGACTGTCAACAAACATGTTTGTGCACAATTTTGGGAGACTCTTGGAGGCTTTTTGTAGAGGTTCCTATCCCAAAATGACCTTTTCCTTGCACAAAATTACCTCAAATCTCACACAAAATTTTAAGAACCATTGTTGTTCCAAGGAGGAAAAATTCAGCTCTTATTGTGTGTCCTGTTTTCCCCTACATTATGGATAACACCTTTCAAAAAAATTTCCTGTGCACCTAAATTCATGCACCTGCTAAGACTCTGTGCCTCTCTGTTACAGCACATCAGAGCTTTTCAGGAGACAAAATCATTGCAACAATTTACCACGTTTGTAATATCCAGGGACTGCCTGCATTAGGCAGTCTTAGTTTGATATTGTTACCTGGCTCATCGAAGTGAGAATAGATCCATTATAATCACATTTCCTATTCATTTTAAACAGTAATGTGGGTAGTAGAGAAACCATTCAGTTATTTCCAGCAATTCCAATGGCTTTAATTTTCTTTGCTCAGTTTGCTATGGTCAATGTCTGGAAAACAAGCAATCATCTTCAGCTGTTAGTAGGGGATTTTTTGCAGTTGTTTTGGATTTGTTTTGTTTTGTTGATCGTTTGGGTTTTTTTGTTGTGGTTTTTTTTTTGTTTGTTTGGTTTGTGGTTTGTGGGTGTGATGGGTTTTGGTAGTATGTTATTATTGTTGTTGTTATTCTGGTTGAGGGTTTGAATTTGGATTTGGTTTGGGGTTTTTTGCCAAACAGGCAAAAATTTACTTTTGTGTGGAGGAAAGGGAAAAGCTCAATGAAATTTAATTCTGATGAAAACAAGAAAGTGACACTACATCTGTTCTTGAAATTTGACATTTCTTATAGCAGCGTAAACATCATCTCAAATCTGTGAGTGAAAACACATAAGAAATAATGCATGTTAACATGATCCTCACTTAATCCTAGCATGTTTGTCCTTTTAATAAGTTTTGCATTAGTTTATATCACCAGGGATAGGGTGATTTTCCTATTAAAAAAACCCAAACCCTGTTGGAAAAGGCAGCCTGCAAGGTCACCTATAGATCCCTAATCATGAGTTATCCCTACAGGCAGTGCCTGCCCACACACGACCTTCTGCTGCCATCTGCATCTGTCCAGGTAAATGAATCAGCATGGTCATGAATGTGAGATGGAATATCAGGAGAGTAAATGGGGAGTGGTGGCCATGATCTACACAGCCATTCCCTTCTTCTGTAAAACTCCCTTAGTGGAGAGGAAGGTTAAATACTAGGAAAAAAATTCTTCATTCAGACAGTAGCAAGGCCCTGGCACAGGTTTCCCAGAGCAGCTGTGGCTGCCCATCCCTGGAAATGTCCAAGGCCAGGTTGGATGGGGCTTGGAGCAACCTGGGATAGTGGAAGGTGCCCCTGCCCATGGCAGGGGGGCTGGAAAAAGAGGGGTCTTAAGATCCTTTCCAACCCAAGCTATTCTAAGATCCTATGAGGGAAATGCAGAAGAAATGACTGGGGCAGTGGTGAAAGTCAGCACTGTGAGGGAACACATGTCACAGGATAGAAGAACTTCCAGTGGCACCAACGAGAGGTGTCACCTCCCACATGCTTAGGTTGCTAACTGTGGTTGCAGCCTCTCTGAAAATAGTTGCCTCACCAAAATCTCACCAAAGGAGCAGTGTAATTTAGATGTAATGGAGTTATCTCGTGTTGCTGCCTATTGGCAGGTGCATGTAATGTGGCAAAAGTTAATCATTTACACAAGACTTTTAGTAAAGCAGGCAGTAAAATTGTGAACCAAAAGGCTGTACATAGAAACAAAGACATCATGCCAGATTAAGGTAATAGGTAAAACGGGAGCTCTAAACTAAACAAACCACATGCAAACAGGAGAGAGGAAAGCAAAAATGTAATTTATATTTACAGCTGACCTAAATTTACATTTAGGGCAACAGAAAAACCTGAAACCTTTATCAGACCCAACTGGGAAAGCTTGGATGAGAACAGGGAGAATTCTGTATTAGAGGCAACAAACTGGACAGTTGAGAAAGGTGTCTGGGTCCTATTAACAAGCTGAGATCAGAATTTCAAGACACACTATGAACACTGGCCTACACTTGTCACTGGAAAACATTGAAAACTCCTAAATGAAAGGCAAAACTAATGAAGGGGTTCTGTCCCAAATTTGGTTTATGGAGAGGTCAATAAGGAAATGAATCAAATTCAGGGGGGAAAAAACAAAAAAAACAACTGATCTAAATCCTAAAGGAAGCTGAGTTGTTCTGGGAAAGGAAGAAAGAGTCAGTAAACATTTTAAGCAGAACAAGTGGAGAGATATAAACCATAGGTGTAAGATATGTGGGTTAGCAGGGACCTCACTCAAATCCCATTTCAGATTACAAGTAACACCACAGCCAGTAAGAAAATTAGGGACTCACCAAGAACAGTGTGGGTTTGTGAGTAACAACCTAACCCAGGCACTGCTAAACCACTCAGTCATGCAGTGTAGACATTCAGCATAAAATATAGTTTTAGACTTAAATATTCTGAGCTGTGTAGGTAAATTAGGATTAGTGAGACTAAAGCTATGATGATAGCCTCTGTTGGAAGGGTGGTAAGACAGAGGAGAAAGCAGTGCTGTCAAGCATTGTCACAGCTCAGAAAGTGATATTTCATCATGTGTCAAGGGCAAGATGGAATTTGGAGGAGAACTTCCATGTGTGGACTCAGGACCATATTACACCAACTCCTATTAATCCTCATGGGCCCCTGGAAGAAGAAGATAATAAATCCTGCAAAGAAGAGGTATTCCTACATTCATTGAAAGTTTCTCTGAGGAGATCAGTGGTGAAATGATGGCAGAAGAGCTATTTAAGGAATATATTTCAGAAAATTGCATGAACTTCAAAGGACACTGTAAAGTAACAACAAATCAAGCTTGTGGCAGATATCTTTTCTTTGGTTCCTGCTCAGGATGGGGCATCAGAGGAGCAGTCCTCTAAAGAAAAAAAAAGCTGACTGTCCCTGCTCTATACCACCTGTTTCTATGTAAATTATATCTGTAATGTATGGATTTTAAATGTTTTGTTTGATTTAAGAAGGAAAAGGAGAACAAGTAAAAGGGAATCAGGCATTTTATAAGAATGGTAATGATGTCACACTGTATTTAATGTCTTTTGATTTCTCAAATATTCCTAAGAGCCATTCCGAACTTGCTGGCATCACAGTGTGAAAGGACCCCCACACTGCATATGAAAGCTCACCTCTTCTGGAACCTGTGAATCCCAGAGACATTTGGTACATGGTCCTGCAGCATATGAATAGAAAGTTGACAGCTTTCCAACTTTCAAAAGAAACAAACACCTAAATACTTCTATGAAGTCTAGGCAACAGATGAAGGAGCATTTTTCCCAGAGTCCTGACAAACACAGCAGAGAGGTATGCAGAACTGAGGCAGCATACTCTCTGGAACCTTCAGGCTCAAAGTGGATGTGTAATCTGAGCATCAGCTTCAGAAAGGGCATTAAGGCAAATACTGAATACGCTAAATGCATCCAAGTAATAATGTATGCTATTGAAGCCCTAACACTCAGATGTTGGAGTAAAAAACTGTCCAGATGAGAGGTTTCCATTGATAGCTAGACTGAGTAAGGCAGTTTTTCCAACACACACCACGTACAGCTGGCTGTTTGAGGGATTCCTTTCTTCCTGCAGTATTTCTGTGGCTGTGCAAGGACCAGGAAAACAGGCACAGCAGAGTAAGGATGTCATGTATGCAGAGAGGGTCGTTCAGGGTGCCACCCAGCCAGTGACACGTCTCTCTCGTGTGACACAGCCCAGGATTTGCAGTGCTGGTGAGCAGGACCTTAGCTGCACTCACCACTGCCATGCCAAGGGGCCTCTCTACCCTCAGTTCTACAACCTCCAGTTTCTACTTCTGTGCATGCTGCTCTTTTCTTTATCTTCATGCTTTGCATTGCAGCATTAAAGTCTCTTGACTTTATAAGGTTAAAATCTGCTAGACAGCATGATCCATGTCACAATTTATACTCCCCCTAAATATTACTGAATAATATGCAGGCACAAAGCTCAAAAAACTATCACAGAATTAAAGAATGGTTTGGGTTGGAAGGGACCTGAAAGGTCACCTAGGTCCAACCCTCTTGCCATGGGAGGACATCTTTTACTAGACCAGGGTGCTCAGTCATTGTGCAACACCTGAACCTGATCGAGTGTGGTCCAATCAGTGTTCATAGCACCACAAGCAGGAAAACTTAATGAGCAACTACCACACTTCAGAGGACAGCCAAAGGATCATGCTCATCTGAGGAACCTTTCATTGATCTCAAAACTTAAAGGAAAGATTTTCCTTTTTCTCTCATTTTCTTGGTCTTTCCTTAATTTTTTTTTTCCCCTCGTCCCCAGTGTGGTTTTGAAATCAAGGTTTGCTCTCAGCTGTGGACCCCAAAAACCTAATTTTCTTTGTGCAACGTGACACATTTATTAGAAAACACCTGCCAAAACACATGGAAATAATTTGATTGACAGCAAGGGGAAGAATAGGCAATAAATCTCCAGCATCGTGGCAACAATGTAGTAATTATCAATGCAACCCTGAATGGAATTGAAAGGCCATTTTATTTTGAAATTGCACACAATTTGCTCTAAATTCTGCATAACCACATACTCCCAAGAAACTAGATGGCTCTGGTGATCAGATGTGAATTCTTGCAATGGCATGGAAAACAAAGGGTATAGCATATTTTTTCACATCTCATAGGTTCTTGTTCAGCTGGCATCAGCCTTCCCATTTTGAATGTGCATTTCACATCCTTTAGAAGCTTACAGAGTGTGTGGTGCTTTATCTCTCCACCCTGTCACACTCCTGCAGGACATTAGGCTTGTCCCACAGTGTTTTGCCTCTTTATCTGCATGTCTTATCTGTCTGCTCTTTATCTTCCCACCATCACTTCTTA
>JAWWMJ010050800.1:0-11357 GCA_035047045.1 Vireo griseus
GTCATGGGCAGGGCACTGATGGGCCCATTAACAGAAGATAACCCAGAGGGAGCACTGCCCCACCTGGTTTCAACAGTCCATGAAGATGGTAACAGAATACATGCCTTTGGTCATGTCCCACTCTACAACCTAGGACATGGATCTTTCCTATGGATTGCCGCTGATTTGCTTTGTATTGTTAACTTTTTTATGTAGTTCACACTGTTATTTTATTATTTATTTTTGGATTTTAGAAAGGAAAGTTATTGATACACTACAAACAGAGGCTTGGGTTGGTGATTAGAAATTTATGTTCTATTTAGGTTAATTGGTAACCAGTCGAGAGGACACTGCCTTTGTAGGCTGAGACTGGAACTCTGTGATTGAAAGTTATAGATATTCGATTAGCTTGTTACAGGATGGGAGCGAGCGTCTTGCAGCAAAGAACAGAGTGATACTAGGAGGCTCAAGGAGATTCCCGCGGATAGTCCATTGGGAAAATTGTTTGAAGGATGGGCTGATAACCCAAAGTTGGAAGGACTGGAGGAATGGAGGATGGTAGATTATTGTGTTCGAGTGTGGCCTAAGGCAAAATTGGGGGAAGATGGTGTTAGGTGGCCCAAATATGGGTCCACAGAAGAGTGGATGTGTAAATCCTTAAGGAGATATGTGAGGAGAAAGGTAGCTAGAAAAAGAGGAAAGGGGGATGAAGAAATGGAAGTTAAGTATGCAGACTGTTGGGACTCAGGGGAAGAAGTAAAGGTGTGTCTACTTTCTAAGGAAAGAGGGACTAAGAGGAGGACGCCACCAAAGGAGAGAAAATGAGACCCCCTAGATGCCTTGCCACCACCTGTCCAATCACCGATACCTTCTCCTACTCAGTCACCTACGCCCAGTCCACCAGGATCACTTGTTATCTCCCAAAAAGACATCAGGGACAGAAAAAGGAAGTGAAGCTGGACCGTCTGGAGCGAGGCCAGCCTATAATACCAGGAGCCAGGGGGCTAAACAGGAGAACGAAAAGGAAGGACTTGGCATGGACCCAATACCAATTTACCCCCTTCAAGAGGTCCCAATGGGAGGTGCAAGAGGGGGCATAGGCTTTGTCAATGCCCCACTCTCGGCCTTGGAGATAAGGGCATTCAAAAAGGAAATAAAAAGTTTATTAGAAGACCCCACTGGAGTTTCTGAGCAATTTGATCAATTTTTGGGACCCAATATGTATACATGGGGTGAATTAGATTCCATTATGAAAATTTTGTTCTCGGCAGAAGAATGTCAATTAATTAGAAATGCAGGAATTCGAATATGGGAAAGAGAAAATCAATTAGGACCACCTGGTAAAACAAAAATGCCCTTGGTTCCACCTAATTGGGACCCCAACAAAGAAGTGGAGCGGAGGGACCTGCAGGATTATCAAAGTCTCCTGGTAAAAGGGATAAGGGAAGCAGTTCCCAAAGTGAATAATGTCAAGAAGGCCTTTGATAGCCAGCAGGGAAGGGATGAAAATCCCATGGAATGGCTAGAGAGACCAAAAAGAAAGCTTCAATTGTATTCCTGTATTGATCCTGACATTCCAGAAGGGCAAGTTCTGCTTCGGGTTCAATTTGTCACCAGATCTTGGCCGGATATAAGACGAAAGCTAGAAAAGATGGATGATTGGCAGACGCACAGTTTGGAAGAATTGTTGAGGGAAGCACAGAAGGTTTTTGTAAGAAGGGAGGATGAGAAACTTAAAAATAAAGCTAAGATGATGGTAGCAATAATGGAAGAAAGGGCAAAGATAAATCGCGGAGGTAGGGCAGAGGCCTCGGGAGACAGGATGCCTGGTAGACCAGGTATAGCATTCACAGGAGAATGCTTCTACTGTGGGGAGAAGGGTCATGTAAAGAGGTGCTGTCCCAAGAGGAGACAAGATGAATGAACTTTCAGAGAGGTGGAAACTGGTAACATTGAAGACTGAGGGGGTCGGGAGCTCTTTGTCCTGGGGAAAGTAAAAAGCCATCCATATGATCCCCTGGTAAATTTGCTGGTTGGACCCCAGGAAGAAGATACTGAATTCCTAGTTGACACTGGTGCGGAAAGGACATGCTTATGTAGTCTACCTCAAGGCTGTAAGGAGCGTAAAGAAAAGATTGATGTGGTCGGTGCTAAAGGAGAACATTTTAGTGTTCCTGTCACAAAGGATGTAGGGATAAAAGGTAGCTGTCTGGAGAGCAGGGGTGATGTGCTATTGATGCCAGGAACCGGGTGCAATTTACTTGGGCGAGATTTTCAAGTGCAACTAAAAACAGGGGTAATCCCAGAAGGAAATCAGATGATGGTCCGGATGTTGTGTTTACACCCCCAAGACGAGCAACAAATTGATGGAAGAGTATGGGGTGAGTCTGAGGTTAGGGGCAAGCTCAGCATTACACCTACTGAGGTCACAATAGACCATGGAAATCAACCCATCCAGATCAAACAATATCCAATATCGCTAGAAGGCAGGAAAGGCCTGCAACCTGTTATAGATGAACTTATCAAAGATGGCATCCTTGAACCTTGCATGTCACCCCACAGCACTCCTGTCCTCCCAGAAGCAAAACCTGATGGCACTTACAGACTAATACAGGATCTCCGCGAAGTTAACAAGCGAATGATAACCCGATGTCCTGTGGTAGCTAATCCTTACACCTTGCTGAGTAGAGTACCACCATACCATCAGTAGTTTAGTGTTATAGATTTAAAGGACGCGTTCTGAACTTGTCCATTGGCAGAGGAAAGAAGAGCCTTCTTTGCTTTCCAGTGGGAGAATCCCTACACTGGAAGGAAACTACAATTGCAGTGGACCAGACTTCCTCAGGGTTTCACTGAAGCACCCAATTTGTTTGGCCAAGCTTTAGAGGAATTGCTTCAATCCTTAGAAGTGCCACCTAAGATACAAATTTTTCAGTAAGTGGATGACCTGATGATAGCTGGAGAAGAAGGAGAAGAAGTGAGAGCAGCTACCATCAGGTTGTTGAACCTTTTAGGGGAAAATGGCCTGAAAGTATTGAGAAAGAAATTGCAATTTGTCCAAAAAGAGGTAAAATATCTTGGCCACATAATTGGGGCTGGCAGTAGAAGGTTAAGCCCTGAAAGGGTGAACGGGATTCTTTCACTCCCTCCACCTAAAACCAAGAAAGATGTTAGGAAATTATTAGGTCTAATTGGATACTGTAAGATCTGGATTATTGGGTATACCCAAACTGCAAAGTTTCTGTATGAAAAATTAACTAAGGAAGGACCACTGGAATGGAAAGAATGTGATGACAAAAGTTTCCAAGAATTAAAAGATAAGCTAATTTCTGCACCTGTTCTTAGTTTACCTGATGTAAATAAGCCATTTGAGTTATTTGTTTCTTCGGAAGAAGGGGTAGCACATGGAGTTCTAACCCAGAAGTGGGGGACAGATCGAAAACCTGTTGCATTCTTATCCAAGTTACTGGACCCAGTGACAAGGGGTTGGCCATCATGTGTTCAGGTAGTAGCAGCTGCTGCTGTGTCGGTGGAAGAAAGCCAAAAATTAAGCCTAGGCGGTAAGCTTAAGGTGTATATACCCCATGGTGTATGAGGAATTTTACAACAGAAAGCAAGTAAAAGGCTTACTGATGCAAGAATGCTGAAGTATGAGGTAATGTGGGAAGATGTTCTCTATTTTATTCAGTTTTGTATGTCGGACTCTGTATTGCTCTATATTGCTTAGAGTTAAGTTGTTAAAGTTGTACCCTCCCCGTTTCTCATCCCCATGGCAACCCTGTTCTCTCCCTGGTTGTCAGTTACCCCTTGGTCTCTCCCCTTCCTCCGCCCACTAGGCGGAGGATCCCTGTCACTCTCCGCCCGCTCCCCTCCCAAGGGGCGGAGTGATCCTGTCAATCCCCCCAAGCCCTCGCCTTCCAGTCCAGAAAGTTCTCCTACCCTCGGTTCCTCATTGGCCCCTGGAGTTGTGTCCCTCCCTTTCCCTCTGCCCATTGGATAACTCCCAATCAATCTGTCCTGAATCCACCCCCTTGGCTTCAGCCTATTGGTTCTCATGCTCCCCTCCCCTGTTCTTTAAAAACCCTGCTCCCAGCTAGCCCAGGGTCCTTTTGGATCCTGTCCCTCGAGGTTCGCACTGAGCCAATAAAGGGCTGTGATCAAAAGGATCTGTCTCGCTTCTTTGATTCGCCTGCGGTTCTCAACGACACCTGGCTTGGGTGAGATCCTCAGCAACCCGACCACTCCTTTCCCTGGCGGCCCAACCGGACTTGGCACCGGCGGACGTCCACCCGTGGGGGGTCGAGGGAACGGGCACCCTCTAGCCGACGCCACCCGCAAGGTAATATTGGCACAGTCAGAAAATTTGGAATTAACAGTTATCAGCTACCAGAATCCTACCCAATTTCTGTATGGGGTACCCCAGGAGAAATTGGAGCATGATTGTCTGGAGATGATGGACTACCAGACAAGGGTTCGAGGAGATTTGCATGACCAACCCCTCCCAAAGGGAGAACGGCTATTTGTGGATGGGTCATCCAGGTACAAGGATGGGAAGCGAGTTTCCGGTTATGTGACAGTGAATGGTAACACCATGGAAGTAGTAGAGAAAGGGAAACTTCCATCAGGATGGTCTGCTCAGGCATGTGCATTATATGCTCTGAAATGAGGGCTAGAGATTCTGAAAGATCAGATAGGGACAATCTATACTGATTCGAAATACGCGTATGGAGTAGTCCATGTGTTTGGGAAAATATGGTCAGAACGAGGAATATTAAATTCAAAAGGAAAGCATTTAGTTCATGGACAACTTTTTAGGGAAGTTTTAAGTGCACTGCAGGATCCAGAGGAAATATCAGTGGTGCATGTTAAAGCTCATCAGAGAGGTGCCACAATGGAAGTAAGGGGAAACAATTTGGTAGAGAGTGTGGCCAAAGAAGCAGCAGAAGAAGGTAATGAACAAGTAGTAATGATGGTAAGAGAAAGAGACAATAAAGGGTTGTGAAGGGGAAAAGAGACAGACTTGATGGTAGTACCAGAAATTAGTGAGGAGGAGCAGAAAGTATGGGTGAAGGCAGGAGCTTCACGAGAAGCAGGAACTGGAGAGTGGAAGCTGCAAGATGGAAGGCAAATGGTGGGAAAGAGTTTAGCAAGAAATATTCTGAGTGAGCTGCACCAGAAGACACATTGGGGTGTCAGAGGATTATGTGATCAGTTTCTGAGATGTTATGGGTGTGTCGGAATCTATGAGATAGTGAAACAAATTACACATGGGTGTGTTATCTGCCAACAAGTGAATAAGAACTCAATGAGGAAGAATGGAAAAGGGGGTTGAGAATTGGCAAGGCACCCCTTCCAAAGGATACAAATTGATTTTACTGAATTACCACCTGTACAAAAATATAAGTACTTGCTCATTATGGTAGACCATTTAACACATTGGGTCTGGGCAGTCCCTGCCACCAGGGCAATGGCAGAAGTGGTGAGTAAGACACTATTAGAAAACATCATTCCTCGTTATGGGATCATTCATAGCATAGATTCTGACAGAGGCACCCACTTCACTTCAAAAATATTAAAGGGACCTATCCAAAACATTAGGAATCAATTGGCAGTATCACACTCCCTGGCATCCCATAAGCTCGGGTCGTGTAGAGTGAATGAATGGCACTCTTAAACAGACGCTGACCAAATTAATGATAGAAACTAAGGTGTCCTGGCTAAAGTGCCTACCTCTGGCCCTCCTGCGTGTACGAACTCAGCCCAGAGCAGATCTGGGGGTTTCACCATATGAAATGTTGTTTGGACTCCCTTACCTGGTTACTGATCAAGAGATGGTTACTATAGAAAAGGGGGAGATGCATGTGAGTGAGTATGTGAAGAAAATAGCCCAAAATATAGAAGAGTTAAGATCAAGAGGATTACTCCCACAGAGTACACCTCTAGACTTCTATATACATAAAATTCGACCTGGTGATTGGGTAATGATAAAATCTTGGAAAGATCAAGTGCTAACCCCTGTCTGGGAAGGTCCTTTCCAGGTCCTCTTAACTACAGAGACAGCAGTGAGGACCCAAGAGAGAGGGTGGACCCACGCCACTCGGGTCAAGGGACCTGTCCCAGAGCCTAAACCATCTATCCAGAAGTCCGAACAGCTGACCCCAGAGCTCAGATGGTGGAAAGTCATCGGAGAGCCCGGAGACACAAAGCTTAAGATAAAAGCAGTACCATGAAGAGACACTAAACTACCTGATTACCAGTGACTCCTCTTTTCCACAACTCCCATTGTAAACACTCCCTCTCTGTCAGTTGATATCTTATAATCTGTCAAATTGTTATTCTATAAAGGTTAAAGTTCTAGTTTAAAATTTGTTAATCTGTTATAATTGTTAAATACTTAGTTAGAAACTATTACTAGGTTAATCATTATATTAAATCTAATAGGGAAGGAACCAGGGAATAAGCACACTCACCTGCAGAGCAAGTTATCAATTGGGACCTAAATCGAGAGGAGGAGGCCTGAGAGAGGAAGAGACCCGGGTAATGACCAGAAGAGAGATTCCAAGAGTGATAAGAGACCAGGACATGTGAGCTCAGATTCCTGCTGCTGTTTTCCCTTGGCCTACCCAGACGAGAAGGAAGGAGGCCATGAGGAGCAGGGGAATCGATAATATGAAACTCCTCCTGGTAATGTGTTGGATCCTCTTGGTAAGTGGCCAGGATACTTGCCACAAGTGTATATACCTGGTGTACAATGGAGACACCCAGGAATCGGTCTTGAAAACCCACACATACCTCAATCCTAATTGTTATGATGTCTCTAAATTGGACACTTGTAAAGTGAACAACAAAGTATATTGGCTAGTAGAAATTACAGAAAGTTATTCACAAAAGTCCACAGGAGAGTGTCCTCAGACGGAAGGGTGGGTGTATTTTGAACGTCATCCGGGTAAAGCAAATTTTGATGACAAGAGAATTAAATCTGATCTAGTGAAAGAACGGGAAGTTCGGGTAGGAGAGGCGATACTAAGAAGAGAAATAGAGGACCTCCAACTCCCGACACAAGATAAAAACATGTTTGTGGATTTGATAGAAAAGATTGGGAAGGAATTGAATGTGACTAATTGCTGGATATGCGGATGAACGGTGATGTCAGAGGCTTGGCCGTGGAGGGGAAATAGTGTGAAAGTAACTGAAATATTGAGATGGAGCTTTTCTCAAGTGCCACATCAAGACAGGTCAAGTTCTTGGAATTTGAATGCCCCAATTATTGGGGAAGAGTGTTTACAAAGGGTTGGAAGAAGATTTAGAATCTATGTAGGGACTCTAGCATGTAAAAGAACCTGGCTGCTGAGTGGTGCGTACCTGTCTTGGAGTGACTTTTGTCTTGGAGTTTATCTTTTGATGGTTTATCCTATGTCGTCTGCCCATGCCCAGAAAAATGAATTTTATGCCTTTCTATGTCTTTAAACTGAGCCTGAGAAGGGAGAGGAGAAACAACTCCAGCAGTTCTGTGTTTTTGGACTTCAAGGTTACAGTTTTTTTTGTTGTTGTTTGGAAAGTGATAACGAGGAGGACAGAGAGAGAGGGGGAGGAGGAAGCACTTTTTTTTTTGTTTGCCCCTGCCAGCTTTCAGCTCTGTTCCCTTTGAGAGATGAGAGACAGAGTTTTTCTTCTTTTTTTCTCCCTCTGGGACTTTGCTTTCTTCTTTTTCCTCTTCTGGCCTTGGAGCATCAGAACATCGGAGCTTCACTGGGAGGTTTTTCCCAGGTCTGCAGGGGGATTTCCCCGGACGCTGTTTCAACTCTGGGAGGAGAGAGGCCACACCCAGGAGGACTGTTTTTTTGAAGGTTTTTTTCTTCTCTCACAGATAATGATTTATTTGTCTAGCATTATTGTCCTTTTCCTGTGTGTTTTGTTGTTTTGTTAAATAAATAGTTTTCTTTTTTTTTTTTTCTCCTTCACTTTCCTCTGGGGACATTTTCTTTCCCGAACCTGGTGGTGGGGAGAGGCCTGCTTTCCATCAGGGGATATCCTCCTCTGAATGTCTGAAACTGGGACAGTACCAAAGCCTCCAGAGACCTTTTGGGCACGTCAGAGAAAAAGCGAAAGGTGCATCCCAATTGAAAGTGAATGGTTATATTTATGTGCTAAACATAATGTGGACCCTTTTTACAAGATTCCACAGATATCAAGATTCTGGAAGAATATTCAGGAGTCCAGGGGTCAGAGTATTGACTGGTAGGCACCTGATGGACTCTATTGGATCTGTGGAAAGAAAGCCTACTCCAGATTACCCTCCAGATGGGGAGGCACATGCACTTTAGGCATCATACAACCCTTTTTCTTTTTACTGCCCAAACGAGATGGAGTGACATTGGGAGTCCCACTTTATGATGAGCTGAAAAGGGAGAAAAAAGACCAAATTGATGTTGACATTGGGGGCACCCAAAGGTGGGGAGAGGACGAGTGGCCCCCAGAACGTATCATTGAGACCTATGGGCCTGCGACCTGGGCCCAAGACGGGAGCTGGGGTTATCACACCCCAGTGTATATGCTAAAGACAATAATCCGACTACAGGCTGTTTTAGAATTGGTCACAAATAAAACCGCTACAGGGTTTGAGCTGATAGCCATGCAACAGAAGCAGGCTAGAACAGTAATTTACCAAAATCGATTGACACTAGACTACTTATTGGCTGATGAAGGTGGGGTTTGTGGGAAATTCAACTTATCAGATTACTGTATCCAATTTGATGACTATGGAGATGCAGTTATAGACATTGCAAAAGATTTGAGAAAGATAGCCCATGTTCCCGTCCAAACATGGATCCCAATTGCCAAAGCTGACTGGTGGAAGGATCTCTTTGGTACTAATTGGTGGAAAAACTTAAGGTTCATCTTGCTGTGTTCTCTGATGGGACTCATACATCCCCTGTTTTATAAGACTGATTATGACTACTGTGCAAGGCATGCAGCTTGTGACTGTACCTGATGACTCAAAGCACCCAGTCAGGCCCCCACAGAAAGTAATGCTGTTAAAGAGAAGCAAAAAGGAAGAAGACCCTACCAAGAAAAGTAAAGAATTGTATGAACAATATAGGAAGTGGAGAGAGATATATGAACAATACAAAAACCCCTAAAATTGATCTTCTGATCAAAAAGAAAAGGGTGGAGTTGTGAGAGATGGATGGGGTTTTTTGGTAAAATTAAGTTCTTGTTGTGAGATAAAGTTTTCTTCTGTTACAGTTCTGTAATTGGAATATTGAGATGTTGTGTCAATTGTTATTTCTGGTTAAAGCTGTGCAGTTCTAAAGTTTGGCCACTGGGTGGCACCCGACCAGGGGTAGGTCCAGAGCGGAGGCGCGGTCAAGGCTAACAATTTGCATAATGGAAAAAAAAACTGGAAGGGTAATTGGCTTGGTGTGCAGCCAGCATGGGAAATACTGATTGGACCTTGAACAAGTAAAAAAAAGTCCCCTAGACAAGAGCCAATAAGATCTTGAGAAGGCCAACGAATTTTACCTAAAGTTCTGGATCCACCCCAGGGGTATAAAAGCACCCAGCACAGGCGGGAAGGGGGGCATTTTTCTTTGCGGCACCTTGGAGGGAAGTGTTCCCAGCCACCATTTTCATCGGCCATTTTGAAATTCTGTCTTGCCGTGGATTTGAAGGATCCTTGTCCTTGATCTGCATTACAATAAAACTGTGTTCAAAACTCAAATAGAGAATGTTAATTTCTCTCATAGTGACACTGTTCACTGTGCCACTTGCCATGGCTTGTCTCCAGAGGCACATCTCTCCCGCTTCGCAAGTCCTGCCAAGTACCTTAATCAGGGAGAACTGGACCTCCCATCTCACATCTCCATTGCTGTGCCAGATGTCCCTGCCACAGATGCATTACCAACTTGTTGCTGTGCAGATGCTGCTCCCACCCAAAGAAGACCCTCTGTCCCTGAAGGTACCGGCTCTTCTTTCTTGCCTGGACTGAAGATGCGCTCCCCCAGTGCCAGGGTAGGGGTTGGCCCAGCTCATAGGTTCAAATAAAGAGATGGAGTTGTCCCAACTATGTCCGGGTGGTATCACCAGCAAAGCCCACGGGCACCAGCAGTGGCTGAGCTCCATGCCTGGGAGCAGCTGTGGATGCTGCGGTATGGGCAGGCAGGAGCCAGGCACAGCGCTACTGTGACCAGCGGCGGGGCCCCGGGGGGCTGGGGGATCCCATGCTGAGGGTCCCTGAGCTGAGGGCACATTTCTTTCAGCAGGATCATCGGGGCCTGGACCTCCGGCAATGGGATGCCCAGGAAAAGAGGGAAGCCATCAAGAGCATCTCCAGGGACACAGCCTGACAAGCAATGTCAGGAGGCAAAACAAAGGTTTTGCTGAGCAGTGGCCCTTTGATGAAAAAGCATTTACAGTCAAGCCAGTTCATTAGTACAAATGGGGGTACACTCTGGTGTACAACAAAGGCCGTGAGGTCACAGCAGGCTCTGAGGTCACAGAGGTGCCAGAGCCCCTTGGTTGCACAGCACCACAGCAAGCAAGCAGTCAGTCCCTGACCACAGCTGTTGTGGCAGAAGTGGCAGCGGCAGTAGCGGTGCTGACATTGGGACAGCAGTGTCAGGACAGCGGTGGCAGCAAGAGCTGTGGGAGCGGCTGAGGGCGAGGCACCATGGCCCTTGCTCTGCGTCTCTTCCTCCTGCTGCTGCTGGCAGTGGCCCTGCCTGCCAGGGCTGCCCAGGCTGCTGCACTGCCAGCGCGGGGAGCAGGTGAGCCGGCAGCCCGGCTCCCCTTTCCTGGGACAATGCTCCCTTCTCCCTGGGAAGCGCTGGGGATGGTTTTCCCCAGGGCTATAGGGAGGGCTTCCTCTCGGCCACTGAGAGAGCCCCCAGCGGCCCAGGGCTTCTCCAGCCGCCCCTCCAGGGATGTGGCACAGAGGGTGGAGAGTGACCAGGAGCCAACCCCGAGCTCCCAAGGCCCCTCTGCAGATTTGGCCGTGTCCAGTGACATCTGGCTGCCACGGCCTTACCCGACCCCCTTGCAGTGCCCAGTTCCCTAAGGCAGAAGGGAATCCCAGCACACAAAGGAATGGTTCTGGTTTTTGCTCCCTTCTAGATTGGGAACGTGACATGGATTATTTGGAAGTGCTGGTGAATGATGCTGTGAAGTTCTTGGAGAATGCTGGAGGCAAGTTCTCAGTGTCCGTTTTTCCTGACAGAATAATTAGTGTCACTGTGACAAGAGCTCATTCTGGTGCCACTCCACTTAACATCATCTCAAGGTTGATGGATTCTGGAAACCTCGCCCTGCTCCCCTCTGGAGCCCTGAGGGATCCCACAGGATGTCTGTCAGGGGGAGGAAGGAGCATTTAGCTGTCAGTG
>JAWWMJ010050801.1:0-11356 GCA_035047045.1 Vireo griseus
ACAACACAGAGCCAAGGGACTTTCAAAGGACACACAACACCTCCCAAGGTGGGACACTGTAGCCCGAGCTATCAGCTGCTCGCATGAAGGGGAGGGGGGAGAAAAGAGGCCTTGAGTGTGTTGGGTGTGTGTCCGCAGCAGAAAGGGGGACATACCCAACACAGAGGCCCCCCCAAAAAGGAGCCCTCAGAGCACCAGAGCTGATGCAACAGACCCCCAGTGTTGCAAGGGATAGTGTCTGCAAAGGGAGGTACATGGGCGTTTTCTACCTGGCTCAAAACATATATTAACCCACGGGACTCTCTACTCGATCCGGCTCCTCGGCGCCCCGGCTTTCCAGCGGCCCAGGGGGGCCTGGCGTGGCCTGGCCTGGCGTGGCCTGGCCCGGCCCGGCCCAGCCCGGCAGCCCGGCATGGCATGGCGGCGTGGACATAGCACCAACAGGGGACCTTCAGCACCACCAGAAGATCAGACAGAGGAGAGCAACAGGCCATCAGGAGCCTCGGATGGGTGATATGCTGCCATCTAACCCTGGTCATCTCTTCCTGTCTCCCCCAGTCCCCCCCACGCACACCTCTTTCTTTCTTTCTTTTCTCTTTCCTTTCTCTCTGCCTCTTTTACTATTAAATAAAATACACCAATTTTTTGGCAACAACATCTAATCTCGTTTGATTTTAGTCTCATTTGGGAACACTTTAGAATCTTATATGTTATTTCCAGTTTATGCCCAGACTTTTAGCATTTTTGGCTGTTCAGGGTGTAAACCGGTTTATAACAGTGATGCTGCCTCTTCAGTGGAATTTTAGAGAGATCTCAGCAAAAGTCTTGAGAAGGGCAAGTTTCTTTTAACTTGTCTCGAATTATAAATAGTTAACTCTATTTCTAAAAGGGAAGTTCTGTAGCTTCCCTGGAGAAATCCTTGACTCGTAAATATGAAAGAATATAAATAACATGTTTTGGCAAGGTACTTTCCTTGACCAATGAAAGAGTTTGTTTGTTGTTCATACTTTGGTGAGACTGTGCTGCAGACACAGACACAGTCATGCAGACGACCCCTCCAGCTAACCTGGCTGAAGGGAGAATGATTTGTTCTATTCTTGATATTAATAAATAAGCCTTCTGCTTTCAGTCTATGAACATGAGTTGTTTTGTGGAAAGGCCCTAGAAATAGGGCCACATCATTTCTACTGATGAACTGACCCCAACCCCCAGCCCCTGTCTGCCTGCGCTGTCGGGAAGGAGAGAGGAGCTGGGGGGAAAAATGTGTTTTTAAGGGCTTATTTTACTTCTCATTATCCTCCGTTGATTTTTTTAGTAATAAACTCACTTTGTACATCTAAGTCGAGCCTGTTTTGCCCTTGAAGTGTTTCTCCCCCGTCCTTAACTCATGAACCCTTCACAATTTTTTTCTCTCCTTTGCCCAGCTGTGGCAGGGAAGGGTGAGCGAGTGACTCCTGTGGGTGCCTGGCGTTGGGAGAGTGTCAAACCACGACAGGGTCCTAAGTACAAATGCACTTACATTTCTAATCTGCCTGTTCATCTGTTTACACAAATAATGCCTGTTTTAGAAGGTGTTATAAATGATGTATTAATTCATGCCCAAATATTGTTTATACGTTATATTAAGTTGTGTTTTAATTTAAGTAAAATCCAGGGCTGTAAAAAAAAAAAAAACCACGAACAGGGGACTATTTTGAAACACCATGCCGCAGCAGAAGGCGGCTTCATTTGCATTTGAAGACATGGGCTGGAACTACGAACGGAGATTACATTAGGGAGAGTTTCGGTGACACCTAGAGTGAAAACGACTGGCGGTGGGAAGATAACACCTCATCACCGTGATTATCGAGTTCCTGGACTCCCGAAATTAGAAACAAGATATCCATCAGGGTGGAATGAAACCCTGAACTCACTAATGGACTATTCATCGAAGGAAGGGAAACTCTTTGTCTCATCCGAAACGAAAAATAAAGCTTTTTGTAAAAGCAGAGTGGACAAAGGGAATGGAATAATGAATATGTAGCGGGGACGAGAGAACGGACTCTAGCGGAAGGCTGTATAAAAACCGGTGCCTTTTTTGCGGTAATTGTGGACGGGAGAACACTGATGCAGTAGAGGTCAGTGTTATACGTTCACCCAGCTCCGAAATCCTAGGCTCAGAGCTGTCTTTATCCAATCGTGGTTTTTCACATTACCGAACTTTTGGTCACGGAATAAACTTTATCTTTTATTAATTTTTATTGGCCTGTCTCATTTATATCAGAAGGCAAAGTGAAGCTGGTATGTTAGACCTGTTTTCCCTTTGTTAAAAGGGGGAAAGATATTTTGCAAGTATTCATCTTGCAATTCCTGAAACCCTATTTAAAATATGATACACTGTTCACTCCTTTATTGTTGGAAAACTGATTTCTTGACCCTTGCTGCCCTCCTCCTGCCTGCCTTCCCCTGCCATTGCCAGTTTTGCCATCAGCAGCAAGCTCAGGCACCTGTGCATGAATATTAGAGTAAAAATAGTATTGGAGTGTGTGAGCAACAGAGACACAGACCCAGACTGGCAGGGAATAGTTTATTCAAAGAAACAAGCTGGTTTTATACACTTTTTCAAGGCACAGTATTTCCTTACATAGTAATTCTCCCTATGTCACCTGTCCCATGTTGCCACATCAGCAAGATGCTTTCTGAATGTCCTTTTATGGGGAGATCACGGGCTGTTCGTCCATCTGTCAGCTTCTGTCAGGCTCCCCTCCATAGGGCTCTGCCGTGTGACACCTCTTCCCCCCAGGGTCCTGCGGAGACAAACCTCTTTGTGCTGCCATGTGCTTCTGCAGGCACGTCCCACAGCCTGGAACCCAATTCCATCTTATCTCTCCCCGCAGGAGTGGTTGTCCACAAGGACAAGTACATTTGCTAGCATTAGTAAGAATATTGACTAGCTGATGATGAGAAATGGTCACACAGTCATACGGTCCTCATCAAATTCAACTTAAGAGCCTGGCCTGGATTCCAGCAATGGAATGAAAACCAGGTCTGGTGGAGAAAGTGGAATTCACCATCTGAATTCTGAGCTTTCAGCTCTACTGACTGGAGGAAAATGTGAGATTTGATGGGAGATTTGGTGGGAGATAGCTCCCTGTTCTGTGAGACTTGTGTTGATGTTCCAAGAGGGAAGCTGGCAGGGAGGGAAAGCTTTGTGCTCCTGGGTTAGTGTGGGCAGGAGTCAGGGCATGGATATCTCCCTCTGGATCACACGGGTGGTGGTGGGCATGTACAGTTGTGGAAGTGCTCCAAGAGTAAAGGCTGAGCCAGATTCTGGAGAGGTGAAGATACTAATCCACAGCGCTTCTCTGGGTGTTGCCAAAACTGCTTGTCCTTTGTCAGCCACAGCTCCAAGGCACCCTGAGCTGACACATAGCTGTGGTATGGAGAAGCTGAGCTCCTCTCCAAACTGTGTTTTAATAGACATGGTGATGATGGAGGCATCTTGCTACTGCTGTTTACTAAAGAATTGAGTCTGATCTCCTTACTGTGAGGCTGTTGGAAACGTTTGTCAATGTGCCTGCTTTGGAGTCATTGTGCTAGCCTGCCTCTTTGTATGCAAAACCATTAGACCAAAGTGCTCATTGACGTATTTGATTAATGATGAGTGAACTCCCCTTAAACTGAAGCTGAAATTACTTTAGTGAAATCTTAATGATGTTTGAAAATTTCTGATTAACTCTTCTTTGGGGCAAGTTTAAAAGTGCTTGTCAGTATTTCTGACAAAAACAGAAAAAGAGAAGCTGGAAAATAGCACTTAAAAACCTAAAACAACTGTTTTTCTTACTTGGCCTATGTTCAACAGAGCAGCTCTTAGAAAATTGTCTTTTTTTCTTTGGGACTACTTAGGACTTTGACGCATAACAGAACATACCAACTTTTCTTCTTGTTGTAATGAGGTTTTGTGCAGAATTTGTAGTAAGATATTGGAACTAAAATGAGGAACTGGGTCAAATTAAGTTGAGCCAATCTCAAATGACAACTTTAAACTTTCTTGGCGATTGCTAGAGTGACCCAGTGTTCATAATTTGAGCCATATCCTGAGAGGTGTTAATGACCTGCTGAGCATCTTCCATTCCTATGGCTGCAGCCATAGCTGGAAGTGTTGGGTATAGTTTAGACCAGATTGGTCCACCTGATGAGTAATTACCTGAAACTCCTTTAGAAGGCTTCCTTCTGTACTTCTAATTAGTGTAGCTCTGTCGCTTTCTGTGCAAGACCTTGGAATCCATATCTGACTCCAGATCTGCTAGCTGTAAATTATAAAACTCTTTCTGTAGTCCAAAGAAAGATATATCTGTATCTATATATCTATATATCTATATATCTATATATCTATATATCTATATATCTATATATTTATTTATCTATATAATCTATTTATCTATCTATCTATCTATCTTTTTTCATTCTCAAGCTGTAACTTAAGATGTTGGGTGACCCAACCTGCCTGAGGGAGTGAGCTGAAATGCCAGGGATCTCACCTGTGCACCTCAAAGCCTTTACTGTCTAAACCAAACTGTCATCTAAGTCTAGCTGCCCTAAACACTGTCTGATTTTATACAATCTCACTAAAAGTTTTGTTAGTGGTTCTGAGTGGCAGAGTCCCATTACTTTATTTGGAACTCAGACTGATGGGGCAGAGGTTGCCTGATTCATCTCACTTACTGGTTTTAAATATAGCCACAGCTTTTGGAGTCCCTCCAGGCTTACAGGAATTATTGAAAATCAATCCCGTATCTTCAGATGACTCTCTTAATTTTTACTCTAAAGATTTTGTTTTAATAAGAGCTGTCTAAGTCACAATAGGAGAGAGAAAGGATTGTATCAGTCTTGTAGTATGATTAGTCTTTTTCATTTCTTTTCCAAATGTAACCTAGAAACACTTGAGGCTGTTAGCTCCTGCTATAAGATGGTAGATGTTCTAATGTACTATTATTAGTATTCTCCTTACTGTTGTTTGACAGACATTTATATCAGAGATTGGTCCTGGGTATCTTGGATCTCATATTTCTTCCTCTTACATGCTATTCTGATTGTCCTTTCTCCCCCTTTTTTATAAAAATCTGTATCTAAGTGGAAGCCAGGAAAAATGTAAGAACTAGTAACTTCCATTTTGCAACTTGAAAATCTCAACTCTTTTTTATATAAGCAAACTTTTTAAATGAAACAAATTCTGTTCAAATTTGTGACCTTCAGATGTGAAACTGCTGGAGAGTCTGGCAAGCTCTTGCTGCACTGAGGGTATCTCCCTGTTTAAAACTTTTCAGGGTGGTCCTGAATCCTGAGTTTTGGACATACTGCACATTGTGGGAGACAGAAGCTTTTGAGCAATTTGGGCAAGAAGCAAACTGGTTTTCTCAGGCTTGCTTGCAGTTAGCATAACATCAAAACCTATTTGTCATATCACATTTCCCAAAACTTACAGGACACTGTACTCTGTAAACTTTAGTTCATGGGCTCCTTGGGTTTGAGAGAAACCACCCCAAACCCATATACATCAAAAGAGGACTTGGTTCCCTTCACACAGACTAGTGCAGCATGTGAGCTCCCCAAATTACAGCTTGGGTAATCACAAGTTCACTGCATGTTCCCAAGCAACTCGTGTGCCTATGAGCAAAACAGCTCCTCAGCTGAGGGGAAGGGTGTGTGATCTGCTCAAGCAGCTTTTTGGGTAAGCTGGCACGTTTATAGGTTCCATCTGGAAGTGTGATCATGGATATCATTTCTGTGAGTGAGCAGGTCTCAGTTCCTCTGCAGAGGACAGAAACTGCAGGGATAACCACTGCAGGGAGGCCCTTCCTGTCCCCTGCATCCCATGCTCGTGCTGCTCCAACACCACGGCACATTTGAGAATCAAATTATAAAAATATTATTATAAAGAACAGTTTTCCAATTGATAGAAATAAATGAGATGATATTGTACTTGAATGTTAGCATACTAGGTTTTACAGAACATAAGAGGATTGATTTTATTTAATTTCTGTAATAAAAACTTATCAGAGAAAAACACTGCTCCATATTTAAAATTTCAATATTTGCAGCCTCACAACTGCATTAATTTTTAATAAAATTGCATTAATCTGACAGTATGCTGTAAAGCAAATAGTGCTAGTGGCACAATGGAACTAGAGTAACAAAACTGAAGGGATTGTGATAGACAGTATATATATTAAATTATCTTTTTTCCCCTCCTTGAGCTGGTTTAAATAGGCAAGAGCTCTTGGAAGTAGTGCTGTGCAACAGAGAATTAACCCACCCATCAAAAATCCAACACATCTCCCCCACTCAGAAAAAAAGCTTAAACAAAAACCAAACCAAAATAAACACTGGAACACAGATTTGACCATGTCTTGCTCTGAGGACTGACTGACTTTTAAATGGTCTGTTTTTCATGTGGCACTAAAACCAAACAAATAAAACTGTTTGGTGTGATTGATTATTTTTTTAACTAAAGACTTCAAAATAGATACTGTGAATACTTCTATTAAATATTTAATTGTCTCAGAATGTTAACTTTTCTTACCAAAAAACCCACTCTACTTTGTCTGCTGTTTCCTGGCAGTTAAGTAGGCACGGTAGACCTCAAAATTTGAATGTTTTTTTTTTTTTTATCTCCCAGTGTGGGTTTTTTTAATGAAGCATCAGAAATTCTGGGACCATGAATTAATAGTTCAAATTTGAATCATTCTTTGAGAGTCAGTGAACAACGTGGTCCTGCACTGATGCAATATAGAATTTCCAGTACTTGATGTGAAATTGTAGGATGTGTCAGAGCAGTCCATGGATTGTAGAACCCTGAACTGAATTACACCCGAGTCCTTCAAAGACGAATATTTGCTTTGCTGCTTCCTGTACAACAGCAAAACAGCCCTGGAGGTTTATAGAGGGAAGTTAAACAGTCTCTCATTGTGAGCTTTTTTGCTTACAGACACTAAAAACTCTGTTCTCACTGTGAAGGAACTCATGGAATTAACTTTGCCCACATAACTATCTGAGAATATATTTCAGGTAACATAAATAAAATAGAACATACACTGGTTTTAACAGTTTAGGTTTTCTTTTGTCACGCAGTAGAGGAGTATCAGACTCTTCCTTCAAAGCTTATGTGTAACATCACTAGAATTGAAGCTTCTGGTAATATAACTTAAGCCAAGACTGTGTCGCAGGGCATTTGAATACATAGTAAATGGTTTGTGTTCTCTTAGAATACAGAGAAGGACTGTATGAATGGACTGAATGTTTATAAGCAGGATACAGTGGAATGATTTGTAAAAAGTTACTTTTAATTGAACACTATAGAGTACAAAAAACTGGAGATCAAATTTTTTTTTTCATAGTGTATTTGTTTTATGCCTATAATAGTTAATTAGAAACAGACAATTAATTGATTTGGTTTAAAGGGGGGGTGATAGGACTTAAAAAAAACAGACTTTTTATCTTTTTTTAGTTGCTTCCAAACATAGTTGTTGCACAACTGTGACTGTAATCTAATATTAAATTAATATATTATATCATAAATTAAATTTATTATACAATTAGTGCATTTAATAATTTAATTACATGTGATGTAATTAACTTTATAGAGAATTTTGAATGTTCTGATTCTTTCTGCAATTTGAAAATAAGTAAATTACATGCCCTAATCACTAAATAACTTAGAGGGTTTTTTTAAACTCCCATTTAGAGTCTTTTATGTTGGGATTATAGCCTGTCATTTCTTGCAGAATATCAGCAAAGTAATATTTTTTAGTATTAGTAATTTTTTCTTTAGGATAGACATCTTCTCAAAAATACTTTCTTCTGTTCTGTGAAATACTGGAGGAAGGGGAAAATGCACTTGAATAAATTACTGAGAAATGGATCTTCTGTGGGGTTGCCAGTCACACAGTTGTCATTAACCCTTAAGGCCCTGGTAGATAAGTAGGAATTTAATCAACATGCATTTTTTACTTTGTTTGAAGCCTCGCCATGTGCCTTTTAGGTGAGCTACCAGGAGTCAGGCTGGGCTGATGGCTTGTCTGTGAGTGCCACCTCTCCTTCTCCCTGAGCGAGGGCACTCACTGCACAGGCAGCAATATATTTGACTTGTTATCTTCTGGCCCACTGCAATGGGCTTAATAAGGTCAGGAAACACCATGGAACAGCAGAGGGAACAGCAAGACTGGGAATAAAGCTGAGGTGGGTAAGGATGGCCTTAATTTTAGTGGTTGCAAGTTGCTTAACTCTGCCTTTTTGACAGAAGTGCTCTGTTCCTCCCTTGTGCTGCCTCCTTGGGTGCTGTATCCACCTTGATTATACAGCCAACATGTGCTGATCCTGCAGCCCTTGGCTCTCACAGCCCATGTGTAGTGGCCAGGCTCCAGTCTGGCTTTGGCTACTGACCTAGAAGAGCCTGTAGGATTCTCGAGTTCATGCCACTCATAATAATGAGAATATTACACTAGATATTTTAAAACAGGGTGCTATCTCACTTGTGGCCTTGATAGAATAACCAGCAGTGTTTCATCTTAATCTGTAATTTATTTGGCATTAATCTTGGCTCACTGATAATTAGACAAAAACAACAACAACAAAAAAACATAATTGAGGAAACTATTGAGAAAAAAGGATGAAGATCGAGTGTGGTTTGTTGGTTTGCTTTGTTTTTATTTTCCTTAGTTCTTAGAGTCTTTGCTCCCCAGTAACTCTTTGCTTGCATCCCAACTCTTCCTATAGCAGTAATGGCTACACCACACACAATATTATGTTTACCCTGTTACCCCTGAGCTGAAACATTGCCTTTGTCTAAACTAACCTAACCTTAGCTAAGTATGCAAGCAGTACTTTGAAACTTGTGAAATGATGAGTTCAAAGAAAAAGTAATTTTCTGGGTATGCTGTGCTGTCTTGTATTGCTTAATCAGCTGTGATCACCAACTGATGGTTTTTTAGCAAGACAGAGGAAAATCTATTCTAATGGGTTTTGCTGCACTGATTGTGCTGACTCAGTGATTCAATCTGCAAAGTTAATTGAAGAGATTCATTAAATTGGGTGGAATTTGAAGGATTTCAGTGTTCTAAGCTTCAGCCCCTCAGGCTTCACACAGAATGAAACACATAATCAGCTTTCAGTAAGCACTAGTTTTCATTAATCATAAACTGTAGGCAAAGTTGGAGTTTGCAAATTTAAGTCTTTTATTGTTGTTTCATGTTAATGACTATTATCTCTTATTCCTATTGTGTGTGACTCTCTCAGCAAATGTGTTAGCACAGATGGCTAAACTCCCTAGCAGAAAAGTAATCAGCATTTGTGAACGTGCTGCATTCAAAATAAATGACAGAGGAGAAAAATGCACTGCTTCAGAAATTAGGCAGCAGATCAAACTATAATAATGCATGTAAACACATCCAGGAAAGCAGGCTGCAGCTTTGTTTTCAACACAATTCTAGCTCCAATATATGTAACCTTCTGTTGAATTTATTGATGGTACAGGAAGCAAGTTAAATTAAAATTGGAGAACAACTGGTTTTATATAAGTAATTTGAAGTGTTCTTTTTTTTAAGCCTAACAAAATGTGATATAATTGACATAAATTAGTACAGTGAGCACACATTCCTACAGATCCTAATTACCCCATTTAAACTGAAATGTGACTAAAAGTTTCAATTGCTCACAAGCATTTCCATTTGATCAATATTTGTAATGTATTAACTGGAGTTACCAGGAGCCTTAGATTTGAACTCACTGTGTACTTTTGACTTCTTAAACTGAAAACAACAGACTAAGACTTGTTCATAAACCCATAATGGGGTGATGGGAGTGCAGTGCTTGAGTTCACCTGGCACATCAGCTGCCACCCTTCTCATGAAGAACTGAGTGACTTGTGCCTCGTTATTCATACTGTGGGACATATGACTGCAAAGATAATTCCTCAATGAGCAAATTAAGTCATTATAACTTCTCAACTTTAGTTTTGTTAATCATGGGCTAAGTTAAATACTGTAATAATAGCTGAACTCATGCTATAAGATGTGGGTTCAATCTAGATGTCTTCAAGGCCTAAAGTAAAAGTATTTTTTCTTACAATTCAGCAGCTCTTTTCCTGTGTATTTCCCATGGGTGTTCCCTTTCCCCTCTACCCACTTTTCTTCAACATGTGCTTATTGCCTGAGTGTTGGTTGGTGTTGGTATGGAAATTTCCAGCAGGCTGCAAGCTGGCAAGGAAAAGCATGAAGAGTGGCAGGAAATCCAGACACTTCCTCCACGGTGGAAATGAAACCCAGGAGTTCAGATTTGTGTTCCTTTATTAGATTAGTAATGAGAGCAGTTAGAAGCATCATGTTAACTTCTTGCTAGCATTTCTTAGCACTGGTCTGAAAGGCGTAAGAGACAGAAGGTGTTGCACAGGTTTTGGTTACGTATGGTTATGGTTGAGTTATGGTTGTCAGGTGTGTATAGGCCACTGTATTTTGTTTTCATTCTAATTGATGCTAAGCTATAGTTCTGCTCTTTTACTTCTAAATAATGGCACAAAATTTTGTTTTTAATCCAAAGCTGACCTTCACTTGGCAGCTCATCACCAGAAAGTTTATTTCCAAAGTATGCAATGTGGCTAATCCTTTCTTCTGGCTACAGACAGAAAGGCTCCAGGATGGGGGACTATTGCAGCAGTGTTGTACATAAGAAGAGCAGCTTTTTTTTCCTTTCTTTCTTGTAATTTTTTAAAGAATCCTTTAAAGACAAACTTTTTCCTGCTTCACGCCCACCGTGTCCTTCCTCAGGGGGTTGCTTTGCTAGAGCAGCTTCTACATTGTGCAGAGAGGTTCTGCAAACAGGAAATATTTGCAAGTCTGAAGAAATTATTTGTTGGCTATACACGCAGTGGAGAGCTGGAACTAACTTGCAGCTGCACTACCCATCCCAGTGAGACTGGGGGAGATTTTGCCTGACAACCTGTTGTCAGTCAGGTGAAGAAGTTGGTCTCAGTGTTACTTGGAACTGGCTGAATCTCGTAGTTAAGACCCCAGTTTGATGGGGTGATTTTCCCCCATATGGTTGTATACCTTCTCATGCTGCTGTCTTTTCCTTATTGTTATGATCCAGTTTAAACCCAGAAGGGCAAAGAAAAGTGTCTGTGTATAAACCAGAAAGAACTTAGAAGGTTCAAAATGTACCCCAAAATGAGATTAAAACCAAATGAGGTTAGATGTTGGTGCCAAAAAAATTAGTATGTTTTGTTTAATAGTAGAAGAGGCAAAGAGAAAGGGACGGACGGCAGGCAGGAAGGAAGGCAGGAAGGAAGGAAGGTAGGAAGGAAGGCAGGAAGGCAGGAAGGCAG
>JAWWMJ010050802.1:0-11259 GCA_035047045.1 Vireo griseus
CTTCTTCTTATCTTCTGCACTTGCTCAGAACACCCAAACATCAAACCCTCACTGGGAAACCTTCCATCAGCCTGCAGGTCCCCCACGCTGACCCAGTTCTGGGCAGGAGTGAGACCACACCCAGAAGTGGGTCTTCCAGGTTTCTCTCCACAGTGAGAGATTTTATTACTTAGCATTATTCTTCTTTTCTTGTGTGTTTCTTAAATAAATAGTTTTTTTTTCCTCTTCACTTTTTTCCGAGGACATATTTTCTTCTCCTGAACCTGGTGGGCGAGGGGTAACTACAACTTGCTTTCTATCAGAGGATACTCTCCTCTGAATTTATCTCCAGTCGGGACACTATTTTACTTCCAAGACGGTATAAAACGTATGTGTACATCATTTCTGTCTAAACACACACACATATGCAGTCTCCTTGTTGGACTCACACCCCTTTGCACCCCAGCATGATTCCAGTCAATGCAGGTACTACCAGTGCAAAGATCCCAGCGCAAGATCAGCAGAGCAAGTTGTGAAAGTTATACTCAAATGGGCAGTGGGAAGGTTTGAGAGAATACAAGCAGATTAAGAGTTAGGATTCAATTAAAACTGCATACGGTGCTATACCACCTTTTGTGTACAGTTTAAATACCAAACTCTGGTATTTAATTTAATAAACTGCAGTCTATGTTCTGGAGTCAGTCTATTAGCATATTTCACAGGAGAGGGAGAAACCCATGTGGGTTCAATGAGATCTACCTAGGAAGAGAGATTTTGGCTCAATTACATTGTGTAATTATTCACCCAGTTTGGCAACGAGCAAGGCTAAACAACCAAGTGGTAGAGTATTTCCACATCACATATTTGAGTCTCCACACCTAATTCTCTCTACTACACCATTTGGATCCAAACCATAGTTTCTCTCAGCTCACTAAAAGGATAGCAATACTACCGTGCTTTGCACATAAATTGTAAAATCAATATTTACTAGCCAAATGCCAGATGTATTCAAGTATCTAAAAAACATTTTTGTGCACGAAGTATTTTATAATTTCTAGTGTACTTGAAATTGGTAAGCACATATGTTCTTCTGCCCCATTCTACACCACTGACAAACAGAAATTATGTACAGGAGGCATTCTGGGCCCTGCATCTACTCCATAATCTGGATAGTGACTTTAACAAGTCATCCATCACAACTACAAACTGAGTTTTAGCATTACTGAGAATTTTGCCTACTCTCATCCCTCCCAGTTCACACACACCTCTTAGGGGATCTAAGAGGTTCAGGTGGATGACATTTCACCTTATACAATTATGTAAGCCTCCTCAGCTTCACAAAAAAAAAAAATACAGGATCAGAACAGAAAAAGAGAATAGTACATGTTGTTTGATCAACTGCAGCAGGTACCTTGCTTTGGCTAGAGCAATAAAACTGGTCACGGCTGAGAAATTATATATTAACTTCCCAGGATATCCAAGGTAACTAAGGTGTAGGTATTGTTACCCAGTGTTGCATTTCAGTAGGATCTCTGGGCAAACACCCTCCAGCAGAAGGTCATGCCACAGAACTTTTAGCGACTGCAAACGGACAAGACCAAAGCTCTACTCCCACCCAAATCCAGCTCCATCGGAAGCACTCTGCCTTCCAGCTCTCATTGGAGGCACGGGATCACTGCTGACTCAAAGCAAGGGACATGTCCTGAGTCACTGCCACTCACTGTCCCCAATGACCTTGTACTCTCATCAAAGCAGACCAACTCCTTAATTTACAAGCTAGGAAAACCTCCAATGCCAAATGGTGTCCATATAAACTGCAAGGAATTATAGCAAATTACATGCCTGTTCCCTTAAACTCTTAGTGCTACAACACTTGAAATTAGTCCCAAATTACACAGACCCTTCTCTCATCATTTCAAGAAATAGTAAAACTTAGTCACTGTAGCTTCTAAATAAAACAGAAAAAAAACTTTGTATCTATACACAAAGTCTATAATACAGAATTATTTAGGTCCAAAAAGCAAATTACAGTGTAGTTCTACAACGCTCTTATCTCCTCACAATATCAATTTCCTGGAAAAGCATTTTGCATTCTATGTCATCAGTTAAACAAGAAAATGAAAACGAAAATTACCTAAAAGCCAGAGCTTTTAGATAGATGGATATATCTAAAATTTTTCATTGTGTTTGACCATGACCCATTTATTTATTCCATGAATGTTTATCACTGCCCAAACAAAACTAATTTGCAGGCCTTCTTTTGATATTTTCAAGAGGCTAAAAGAATTGTTACTCTGGGTAACATCAAATGTGAATTGCAGGAATTTTGCAATGACATCAAAAAATCATTACAATAGAGGTAATCTCAATTTTCATGAGCTTGACCCTATTTTTGCCTTCAGAAATGCAGCAGTTAACATCTATTTATAGCAACAGCAGCTACGCGACATGGTTGATAAAACCTTATGTGAAACAACTATTACAGAATTTTCTCATACTTTTCCAGGAAACTTTCAAGATATCTTCCTTTATATTAAAAATACTTTCAATTGAGCACACCAAGAAAACATTCAACAAATCTCACTTCACACACTGAATTTCTGGATCACTTTTTTTTGCATATATGGAAAAGCTCCTAAAACACTCTAAGAAAATAGTCCAGCTTTCTTACTAGTGCAAATGTGGAACAAAATGCATGAGCCACAGGTAAATGTATTCCTCACAGCTCCAGCCATTCATGTGTTCCCATCTGCCAGTTTTATATTAATTACTGCTTTGCTGAACCAACTGACCGATTGGTTGTAAACGTGTTTTCCTTCTTGTGGTGCCTCGCAAGCTCCTTGTCAGTTAAATAACTCACTCACCTCTATGAAGGATTATTGCCCACGAATAAAGCCTGCTGTTGTGACAGCTCTATTCCATGATACGTCATTTCCTATTCTGTGGTGCATCCAATAAAATTACACAGCAGAAGCCTCCACTACTTATGTAATTCATTGTTACTGTTTAAATTCATCACTGTAAACATCTACTGTATATTGCTGAGTGAACAGCAAAATCAAAGTATCATGATGCCTGGTATATTTTCATACTAATATTTCTTGAAAGTAAAGAGTTACATATTAATAAGTGATGTTCCAAAATTTACTTGCTGTACCTTGGAGACAATTAAAGAAAAATCCCTTACCTGCCTCACTATTTCCACCACCTTCTCACTAAAACTACAAGCCACACCTAAGAGCAAAGAAGTCACAATGTACAGAAGATGCCATCAAGTGTGCAAACAGCTGTCAAATGCTTCCCCTGTCCCCCAGATGCTTTACAACTGCAATGGAGTTTCCACCAAAAAAGAGGTATTCCACTCAAGTATCAAAACTTAAACATCAAATGCATAATTGTTCTATTCACATAATAGCCAAGTAAAAAGTCATCCAAAGCATGATTCCAAGTATAATTTTCTAAGTTATACAGCATTTATAGAATTAGCTCACAATCATCCTCTACAGAAGTTTATATATATAATTTGAATAATACAGTACAGGCCAGACTCAACATTCACTTAATGACAAAATTGCCAAAGTAATTATTGAGCAAAGATTATAAATCAAAACTGCATCATGACTTCTAAAATGCCAGTGAAACACTCATGACATTTGGGTGTTAAAAAGTCCTGGAAAACATCAAGGAAACGTCGATGATACAGGATTTTGTTATCCAGTCAACACAGTTCACACTTAGCCTTTGTATTTTACAAGGCTGGGGGTGTATTTTAGGCAATGAATGCAGAGAATATCTGTTTGATCGTTCACCTTCAAGACCTTATTCTTATTCAAGAGTATTCTTGCTATTTGTAATCTATTTGGAGTCTTGTATTTTAGACAGGTCTACATGCCATAGCTGCGCTGAGAATCCCTTCATAGGTGACTTTTGCAAGTAAGTCATCTAGACACACAAAATTCATTCCAAATATACTTAAAAAGACAAAATGCACAGATCTGAAGTACGTGCTTTCTGCTACTTTCAGACATGATTTCTAGCAGATTTGAAGAGAAACTCAATAATTAAGGAAGAAACACTACAAATTTTATTATGCTAAAGCTTATTTACGCACACTTATCTCTTTCAACAGAAAGAGAATTATTCAATCTACCCTTTGCATCTTGAATTTGTCGCTGCTTTTCACAATCACTTATATCAAGAGGGTTTTTTCCCTCAGCAGGATATTAAAGTCTCACAATCATTCATCTACAATAAACAGACATTTTTCAAAATGAAATAAAAACAACTGCTACTTAAAAATGGAAAATCAGAATAACTTACTGTCATATATACCAACTGCACATAAAATAGATTAATGTTTTAAATAATTAATTTACAAAGTCAAGTGGCTTTAAAACACGAAGCCACTTAAAAGCGGCCTACACTACAATGCAAATGGATTAATACTCACTGATTATTCAGTCTGTAAAGCCATGCGACGATCACAATGTTTATGATGTTATGACAAGCTACACAATATTAACTCCAATTTGCAATCAATATTTCTCCTTCAAATCCTTAATTTCATGTTAGAGTACAGCCTCATTCTTTTAACTAACCAGTTTTTACCTAGTGCAGGTCCTATGAAGTGTCCGACTAAATTCCAGGAGCCAGAAGAATGCTGATGAGGGTCTGAGAAGCCAACCTCAGGCCTAAGCAATTAAGACAAAGCATACATTCTACTGATCTTAAACAGGTAAATCTGGAGGACTTAACAAGAAGTTCTTCCTGCTCGTGTGACTGAATGCTGGGAAATTGTTTCTCTCAAAAGCTTAAATGGAACTGAGCCTAGCAGCAAACCAAAAGGGAGAAACACAAAATAGGTTTATTTTATACAATTCAAGTCAAGGAGAGGAAAGTGACTTCATTCACTAGAAGTACTCATATCAGAATCTCCTTGGCATTTAACAAAGAGATGACCAAAGAACCACCCCCACAAACAACTCTTAAGGCTGTGCAGCTTTACTAGAAGACTGTGGAAAAAGCTAACTAATTCCAGAAAGTCAACTTTCTAATCTCTAAAAAGATCTTATGACTTAGGTCTGTTTTGCAGCTGGTGAGGTCTCACCTCAAAGTCTGGATACTCAGTCCACAACATGATGCCCCTCTACTGTCTTGAATTTTGTTCAAATTTTCCATACTTTCTTACTTTATTTAAACAAGGGATTATTTGGCTCCTTATTCAAAGACGATTTTGACTGCCATTTTTTAAGATGTATGTGCATTTTTAGTTACAGACTCATCTGCAGGGATGCATTTAAATTTCTACTCATTCCAAGAAAAATTAGGTATGTTCTCAAATCACTTGGGAAACCACAGCTTTTCTTTTCTGTGTCTATTTCCATTTACTTGCAAAATTTCCCAATTTTCATTTGCATTTAGTTTGATACAGAGTAATTATATCATATTACATATTTTTCTGACTATGGTACAATTTCAATGATGTGGGAAAAAAAAGATATCAACTTGCCAGATAATTAATCTAAGTCTCTTTTCATCACAGAAAGAAGATCACTATAAAATATTGTCTCGTATTGTCAAGTATTGTCTTGATGATGACAAGTGATAAACAGAATCTAAATACATGATTTTAAATGTAGTTCAATACATCTTATACTATTTAAAAGTATTCTAGTTTTTTGGTCTTGAAATTATTTTTACGAACTGAAATGTCTAACTTTTTAAACCATACTTTCTAAAAGCAGAGCAAATAAAATGGAGTAGGCACTCAGAGAAAAATAAAAATGCTAACACATGAACTGGCAAAGGAGAATTTTTGTACTACCTGGCTCTCCATACTTCTATCAGCCAACCAGGTTACATGTTAAAAACAAACGCCACTGTCTGTGCAGTGCCTCACTGAGTGGGTCTGAGAAAGCAATTCAGGTACAAAGGCATCAGCACCTACTGCTGGTGCAGTCAAGCCCTGTCTCATGTTCACTTGCCATTCCAGAGGGAAGCAGGTCACCTCAAGTTTGTGCTATATTTTCCAAGCCAACGCAGATGTCTTGGCATTTCAAATGGCTGCAGACAGCCAAGACACTTCAATTTTTCTCATAATATGCACCATTTCAAAGATTTTATTTACCATTTAGTTCCTAGCACATCTGTAATATGACTCTTTGTTTAGTTAATAGGCAATAATGAGAAACATTATAAACAGCAGCTATCAAAAAGCTAAAGACTACACTATTTCTATTGACACAAGAGGCTTCCATCCTATCTGGCACAAAGACTTGCTCACTTAAGTGAGAAATGAAATAAGAACACTGTTAGAATTGTGTAGGATTCACAAGTGCTTGGTGACCAAGCTCTATATTTTGAGGACATCTGGGTCTGTCAAAATTAGGTGGAGGTTCTGTTATAGCAATACATTTCCCAACTAACAACTGCCATCCATAACAGGACCAGACCTGAAGTATTTACACATCAGGAGTTTATCATCTGCAGTACAAGCTTTGGTATGGAACACATTCATGGAAAAACGCCTTTGAAGAAGTCCAAGTGGAGTTTTTTTAAGGGGTATTTGAGTTAAAGATCAAGCTTATCAAGAGCCTACTCAGGTAACCCTTTGGGGGAATCAATGGAAGTTTCTTTGCTAGCTCGGCTTTTTACAGCTCATTCTATTCCCATGAAGTGAGTTCAGATTTCTCCCCTGACTCCTGTGATTATGATGAAGTACCACATCTCAGGCAGTACTGCGGTTCTGTCTCAGCCATGAAAATGGCATCGTTTCACTGTAAGGGCAGTCCAAAGGGGCAGATAGAGAACACAAAATAGGATCGGGTGTGCTATGAAATCCACATCTGGAGAAGTCCCATCCCACTACAGTCTTTTCAACACAGTTTTCCTTTGTCCCATCACAGAAGGCAGGAGCTACAGCTAATAGAGTGCAAACCCCTACAGCACGTGGGATCAGTGTGACAAAAGGGTTGCAGAGAAAATTGAGATGGGGTGAGCAAAGTCACTACATCCCTACCAATGGACAGCCTACCAAAAACTTTTTAATCATTAGGTATTCAGCCCACAGTTCATAAACTATAGCCATGGTTATTGTCATTGGAATACTTTAGTGTATTTAAATTAATGTATATTTCAAACATTCAGTCAAAGGTTATACATTTGAAATAATGTGTAACCTTTTGTACTGATTTCAAGATTTAGTTCAAGAATATGATTGACTTATTTTCCTTTCTTAAGTTATGGAACATAATTAAATAATTATCAAAAAAGATACTGCTGGATCATCCTATCATCATGCCTATTCTATTACTCCTGTGGATTACTTGTGTAGTCCATAATAATAAAAGTTCTAAACAACTGGGAAGAGACAGGATAGGACCTTCCAGTTCTGATCCTGTGATAACTGTAAGGTTTGCTCTGAAGGCTATACATTATTCTGACTGCCTCCAACTGGGGTTCAGAACATTTCATTTTGTGTATGATATTTCTTATTTAAAGTCAAAAGTAGAGAATATGCTTCAGCTTCTAAAAATGTACAGTTGCTAATCAGGTTTTTTTAATATGAGTATTTTATGAAGTATCCACAGCAGAGGTCCAAACTGAATGAAAACTATGTTTTGATTAACTAAAATCTCATTATTCTTCTAATTGCAATGGGCACAATTAGATGGTAGCAAAGCCCTCCAATTTCCACTAACTTCACAGAGTACCACACCTTAAACTTATACAGGATAAAACTTATACAGGATAAAGATATTTAAGGAATTCTACAGTGTTTGACAGTTCTACAGTCACAGTCTTGATTTTGAAAACTGTAGAAAACTATTCAACTGCTGTTTTCAACATCACGTCATGACACAAAATCACAATGCAACCTTTTCACTCCTACTGAATACATGAAATATTATCATTAGTTACTAAAATTAATTGTTGGACACTATCATGCTCTTTAGAAAGGTTAAAAAAATCCTTTGTTGCCCTTTAACTGAAATCTTTTGAAGTGCAAAAAAGCTGGGATCAAAGCACAGCTTTTTTTGATTAAAGGGGAATAAACAGAACTAATCTTATTAATGAATGAAAAATAGATACTTTACCATAACAAGAATGGTTCCTAGGAATGGTGTTTACTTTATACTTAACAAAACAGATATTAATAGAACTTAGCAAAATAATACTTTTATCAAAGCTTACATCATACCCTTTCAATAGTTATGCTTCTTGGATTTGTCCTTTTTCTTATTCCTGTCATTGATTATCCTCTCTCCTAGTCCTCCTTCCACCTCTGAACATCATTATACTACATATCATCTGTCCATAAGAGAAACCAGTGTATTCTTCAGCCAGTGATCAGATTCTGAGTACTCAATGAAATAAGTCTAAATACAAAAGCTTTTTTAGTTAATGTTATAACTTCCCTGCTGTCATTACCTCTATGTCATGGAATTAACTTTTTAAATTTCCACTTCTAGGTTATTTATTTCCTAATGTCTTCCATTGTTCTCTTAAGACATGTTTTAAACCTCGTTATCCCAGAGTTATCCCAAGTATTTCAGCAAGGCACAACATTGAGATTGAGGTTTACCTTAAGTCATTTACTGAAAGCCAGGAAGAAAAAAAAAAGGAAAAAAAAAAATCAAGTCAGTTTTTATTCTATAACCAGCAGCAGAGAAAGAAAAGCATGTTTGCTTTCGTCACTCCCATCCTTACAGTATCTCTGGTCTCAGCATCAAAGTCAAGTTTTTCCTTTTGTTCTTCCATTGGTATTTCTTCTCCCACCAAAAATAATAAAAAATCTGATGTCCTCTAGATTAATTTTGCAATGAGAACTGCAGTGACAGAGAATGGCTACCTGAGCCTAGAAACGCATCACTCAAAACCTTCAACCTGTGCTACTCCTTCATGAGGACATTGTTTAAGATGTAAAATGGTAACATGAACTACATAAAAAAGGGAACTCTCCTTGAGTGCCCAGCACACAATATTTTGCTCTTCACATACCTGATTGGGCACACAATCATCAAGGCTTTCTAGCCTTTACTAGAACGCATCATTTACATGGAGGAGTGATACATTAAAGATACATTTTTACCAGTAACTCATTTTAAAGGCACATTCTCTTTCCCTTTAAATCTATATTGCACCTTCAGTTTGATTTTGACAAACAAGACAGTCATAAGAGAAAAAAGATCAACCCAAAACTTCCAAAACTGAATGTGACCTCTGTAGATCACATCCTGTTTTACCAGCTGCTTCATCAACATCTGCGCACCTAAGAGTAGCCCAAGATGCAGCGGAGGACACACCTACTGCTAATTTTGATTCTGTTATAGTAAAAATTCATTAAGAGATTTCAAGGAAAAAAGATCATGGAATAAACAGTCCACAAAAGTTTCAGTGGTATCATGATACAGCACATTAATAGCTTTAATGTGAAAAAAGATTACATATGGGCTAATAAAAAGCCTTCCTTTAATTCCCTCTGCAACACCTCCCTATGACTTGACCATCTGTAGGTTGATATATGAGTCAAAATACTTGAATGTGTGGTGCCAAGGGACTCGTAGATTCAGAGTAGCTGACTACAGCAGCACCATGTTGAGAACACCCCCGGACAACCTTCAGCTCTGCACAAGCAGCCAAAGTTAGTATTTCCCCCCTCAGCTGCTTCAGAGTCATGCTGACTTCACCAACCAAAGAGTAATTTCATAGAACATCTGTCCGACCTAAAACAATACTGGAAAAGAAATGAGGATACTTTGAAGGTAAGACAACTTGGAATGATCTTTCCTCTGTAAAGATGCTACTGCACATCCACTCAGCTCAAAATATACCAACTCTTTAAGCATTTTTCTTTTACTGCTCAGTATTTTACTTTAATAAGCTACACATACTCTTAAAAAAATAATACGAAGATTATGGTTGTGTACAGGATACTTATAAAACATTGTTTTCTAGTACAAAATTTATAGCTTCTGATTTTTTCTAAATTCAAATTCATTGCTTGGAAATTTGCTTAGTAGGAAAACCATATGACATTCTCTTCTTAGAACTCAAACTTCCACGGGAAGTAAAAGGAGAAAGAACTTGAAAAAGTATTAAGGACATCCTAAATTGTTCTAAACCGAGAACTGTAGTAATTTTTTCTTTTCAAATCGCAGCAAAATGATTTTACTAGGAAAACAGTTTCTCTGCAGACTTAAACTGAGGGCTTCACCAATGCAAGTAACGACAGACGATTACTGTAAGTCAGTGTTTCACCTTGGCATGTATTTTGCAATCCAGCAAACCATAGGCTATCAGGAGCATCTCAACTCAGTAACTTCCCTGAATAGTCCTCATAGGATTTCTGACTCAGTCAGAATATAGGAAGGACTATGGCCAAGCAGGGAATCTTCTTGGTAACATTTGTTTTTGAAGGAGGAACAAAACAGCCTTTTTACATCTTTTTGCATCTTTTTGCATCTTTGTAGTCCTATTTTTACTGGGCCTGAGTTACCCTACATTGCACAAAATTTCTGACTTTATGGTTGAAATTAGAACTGCAAAATCCTAAATACCAAGGATGCAGCATCCCCTTACAACAGAAACATCAAAAGCTAATACACTTTGTGCCAAATTAAAGGTTTTAAGTACAAAGATCTAACAACAGAAGAATTCATATATGCTTATACAAAAAATATGAAGTGTATCTGCAACCTAGGGGTTGGAAATTATTCATTAAAATAAGAAGGTCCTAGCCTTTAGATACTGTTTTGACTTTCTTCTCTTTTGATCTTAATGTGAAACAATTTAAAATATCAAAACGGTGCTATATTTCAGAACTTTTGTTTTAATTGTAATGCCAGCATTCATAATAATTATAATTTGCTTTTCAAATCATCCTCGAGAAGAAAGGCATAATAAAATTATCCTAATAAATCCACTAGGGGATTATTGTTGCACTGGAATATCAAAGAATTTAGGATGCATTGAAGATTTATTGTCATACAAAACATTGAAGTGTTAATGATCTTCATCTGAAAACTGGGTGTTCTTCCTTTGATTAGATGCTATACATCAGTATGACAGTCTTAATACTTTCTGGTTAGACTGATAAATGAAATCAATTTTGTTACATTACTCAGAATGTCTGCAAGTTAATACAGAAATAAAATTATTTCCTTATAAATTTTAAATTACAAACTATAGAGACACAAGCGCAGTACAGCTGCTGCTTTACCTTGCAGTGCACACTGTATTATGAAATGGATTGAGCAACTTCCCACCCCCCAAACATGA
>JAWWMJ010050803.1:0-11243 GCA_035047045.1 Vireo griseus
CCTGACCATTCCCAATCCATTCCCAATCCATTCCTGACCATTCCCAATCCATTCCCAATCCATTCCCAATCCATTCCCAATCCATTCCCAATCCATTCCCAAACCATTCCCAATCCTTACCCAGTTCTGTTCCATTCCTGGTGCCATTCCCAGACTTTTCCTGCTCTGGAATCTCCTCAGGATTTTTGGGATCTTTGGAATTCTGGAGCTGTTCCTGAATTTCCTGAGTTTCCTTTTCCGGATTTGCCGAGTCCTGTCCTGGAGCAGGAACTGCCAGAGGGAAACACAAATTCCTTTCATCCAACATTTTTCCATGATATTCCCATTTTTCCCAAGGATTTTTCCTTTTTTTCCATTTTTTCCCCCATTTTTCCCAAGTTTTTCCCCATTTTTCCCCCATTTTTCGGTATTTATTCCCATTTTCCCAAGATTTTCCCCATTTTCCACAGCTTGTTACTCCCATTTTCTGATTTTTTCCCATTTTCCCACGATTTTCCCATTTTTCCCAAGGATTTTTCCCCTTTTCTGTTTTTTTTTTCCCATTTTCCCATGATTTTCCCCATTTTTCCCAAGGATTTTTCCTGTTTCCTGATTTTTTTCCAATTTTTGCCATGATTTTCCCCATTTTTCCTAAGTCTTTTTCCCATTTTCCCAAGGATTTTATTCCTATTTTCCCATTTTTTCCCATTTTCCCAAATTTCCCCCAAATTTCCCCATTTTCCCAAGGATTTTTCCTGTTTTCCCTTTTTTATTTTCCCATTTTCCCAAGCATTTTGTTCCCATTTATTTTCCCATTTCCCACAAGATTTTTCCCAGTTTGTTATTCCCATTTTCCCCAATTTTTCCCATGATTTTCCCAAGAATTTTTTCCCGTTTTCCATTTTTTCCCTCATTTCTCCCATGATTTTTCCCATTTTTCTCAAGTTTCTTCCCCATTTTCCCATTTTTTCCCCATTTTCCCCAAAATTTTCCACATTTTCCCCAGCTTGTTACTCCCATTTTCTGATTTTTTCCCATTTTCCCACGATTTTCCCATTTTTCCCAAGGATTTTTCCCCTTTTCTGATTTTTTCCCCATTTTTCCCAAGTTTCCCCAAGATTTTCCCCATTTTCCCCAGTTTGTTATTCCCATTTTCCCCATTTTTTCTCATTTTCTCAGTTTTTTCCCATTTTTCCCCAGATTTTCCCCAAAATTTGTTCCCATTCTCCTTTTTTCCCCCATTTTTCCCAAGTTTTTTCCCCATTTTTTCCCCATTTCCCCAAATTTATTCCCATTTTTCCCATGATTTTTCCCATTTTTTTCCATTTTCCCCCAAATTTTGTTCCCATTTTCCTATTTTTTCCCCATTTTTCCATATTTATTCCCATTTTTCCCAAGATTTTCCCTATTTTCCCCAGTTTTGCATTCCCATTTTCCCATTTTTTCCCATTTTTCCCCTTTTCTGATTTTTTCCCCATTTTCTCCAGTTTTTTATTCTCATTTTCCTACTTTTTTCCCCTTGATTTTCCCATTTTTCCCAAGGATTTTTCCCCTTTTCTGATTTTTTTCCATTTTTCCCATGATTTTCCTCATTTTTCCCAAGTTTCTTCCCCATTTTCCACCATTTTTCCCCAAGATTTTCCCCAGTTTTGTATTCTCATTTTCCCACTTTTTTTCCCACATTTCCCCATTTTCCCTCATTTTCCCCAAGGATTTGTTCCCATATTCCTGTTTTTCTCATTTTCTCAAGTTTTCCCCATATTTTTCCCCAGATTTTCCCCATTTTTTCCCATTTCCCCACGATTTTCCCATGATTTTCCCAAGAAATTTTCCCATTTTCCATTTTTTCCCTCATTTTCCCATGATTTTCCCCATTTTTCTCAAGTTTCTTCCTCATTTTCCCATATTTTTCCCCATTTTTTCCCCATTTCCCCAAGATTTTCCCATTTTTCCCAAGGATTTTTCCTGTTTTTCAATTTTTTTCCAATTTTTGCCATGATTTTCCCCATTTTTCTCAAGTTTCTTCCCCATTTTCCCATATTTTTTTCCCATTGTCCCCAGTTTGTTATTCCCATTTTCTGATTTTTTTCCCATTTTCCATGATTTTCCCATTTTTCTCAAGGATTTTTCCCATTTTCCCATATTTTTTCCCCATTTTTTCCCATATTTTTCCCATTTTCCCCCAGATTTTCCCCATTTTTCCCAAGTTTTTTCCCCACTTTTTCCCCATTTTCCCATATTTATTCCCATTTTTCCCATAATTTTTCCTGTTTTCCCCCATTTTTTCCCCATTTTCCCCAAGATTTTTCCCAGTTCTTTATTCTCATTTTCCCATTTTTTTCCCCGATTTTTCCCGAATTTTCCCAAATTGCCCCAATTTTCCCCAATTTTTTCCCCATTTCCCAAAGTTTTTATTCCCATTTTATCCCAAGGGTTTTTTTTTTTCCCATTTTCCCACTTTTTCCCCCATTTTCCCCTAAATTTTCCCCATTTCCCCCAATTTTTTTCCCCATTTTCCCCAGGTTTTCAATCTCATTTTCCCACTTTTTTCTTCATTTTTTTCCCAAATTTTCCGAAATTTCCCCAATTTTTCTCCATTTCCCAAAGTTTTTTATTCCCATTTTTTCCCCATTTTCCCAAGGTTTTTTTTTCCCATTTTTCCACTTTTTTCCGCATTTTTCTCCCATTTTTCCCTAAATTTTCCCAAAATTTCCCCAATTCTTTTCCCTATTTCCCGAAGTTTTTTATTCCCATTTTCCCCCCCGAATTTTAATCTCATTTTCCCACTTTTTTCACCTTTTTTCCCCAAATTTTCCCCAATTTCCCCCAAATTTTTTCCCTATTTCCCCAAGTTTTTTATTCCCTTTTTTTCCCAAGGATTTTTCCCATTTTTCCCGATTTTTCCCCCATTTTTCCCCACCTGCAATTCCAGGATTTTTCTTCACTTTTTTCTCTCCTGTTGTTGTTTTCTTCACTTTTTCCTTTTTCCCTACAAAAAAAATCCCAAAATTCAGGAATTTCAACCCAAAAAAATTCCAAAAAATTCAGGAATTTCATCCCAAAAAAAATTCCCAAAATTCAGGAATTTCATCCCAAAAAAAATTCCCAAAATTTAGGCATTTCACCCCAAAAAAATTCCACAAAAAAATCTCAAAATTCAGGAATTTTACCCCCCAAAAAAATCCCAAAAATTCAAGAATTTCACATCAAAAAAATTCACAAAATTCAGGAATTTCACCCCAAAAAAAATTCCCAAAATTCAGGAATTTCACCCCAAAAAAAGTCCCAAAATTCAAGAATTTCACCCCAAAATTCAAGAATTTCAAACCCCAAAAAAATCCCAAAATTCAGGAATTTCAACCCAAAAAAAATCCCAAAATTCAGGAATTTCACATCAAAAAAATTCCCAAAATTCAGGAATTTCAATCAAAAAAATTCCCAAAATTCAGGAATTTCACCCCCAAAAAAATCCCAAAATTCAGGAATTTCACCCAAAAAAGTCTCAAAAATCCTCCATAAATTTCATTAATCCATTAATTAATAAACCCTATTAATAATTAAGTCCGTTAATTAAAATACAAACCCCATTAATTAATTCTCAGAGCTCATTAATTGGCTCAGCAATGATTTAAAATCTGAATTCCCAAAAATTTCCCATTAAAAAGCTAAGAAAATTCTAATTAATTAAGCCCATCCAATAATTAATGAAGCCTAATTAATTAATTCATAAAGCTAATTGATTTGCTCAGGAATTAATTCAGACCCAGGAGTTTAAACCCAAAAAATCTCCTAAAATCCAATAAAATTTAAAGTAATTAATTAGGTCAATTAATCAACAAGTGATTCATTAATTAAGCCAATTAATTGCCTGAAGGATTAATTAAAATCAAGGATTTTGAATCCCCAAAATTTCCCATAAAAAAGCCAAGAAAGCGAAGATTAATTAAGACCATTAATTAATTACTGAAGCCAATTAATTAGCTCAGGAATTAATCAAAACCCAAAATGTTTCAATCCCCAAAATTTCCATTGGAAGCCAGGAAAATTAAGATTAATTATTCAATTAATTCATTAATCAGAGCCAATATTTAATTAATTAAATTAATTAAACCAATTATTTTCCTCATTAATGAATGCAAACCAAGGATTCTGAATCCTCAAAATTTCCCATTAATAAACCAAGAAAATTAAGGTTTAATGAAGCCCATTAATTAATTAATAAAGCAAATTAATTGGCTCAGCAATTATTGAAAACCACAGATTTGGAATCCCCAAAATTCCCACGAAAGCCAAATGAAATTTTAATTAATTCATTAGAGTCAATCAATTAAGGCGATGAATTAATTAATAAAGCCAATTAATTTGCTCGGGAATTAATTAAAACTCTCGGAGTTTTTAACCCTTTAATTTCCCATTAAAAAGCCAAGAGAAAGTAAAAGAAATTATTCCAATTAATTTTAATTATATTAATTATAATTATTCTAATCAATAATTTCGTTAATTAACTAAACCCAATACTTAATTAATAAAACCAATTAATTTCCTTGGTAATTAATCCAAACCAAGGCACTTTTAAATCTTATCATTTCTCATTTAAAAGCCAATCAAACTTACAATTAATTATTCCACCTAATTAATTAACCAAACCCATAAATTAATTAACAAAGCCAATTAATTAGCACAGGAATTAATTAAAACCAATTGAGTTTTCCACCCCTTAATTTCCCATTAAAGAGCCACCAAAATGAAAAATAAACCTAATAATTAATAAATAAAGGCGGGTAATTAATAAAACCAAGAGATTATTAATGAACTATTGACATTTGAGAAGGAGTAATTAGTGATTAATGACTTATTAATGACTAATTACCCTCAGGCTCACCTGGCAGGCCCTTGGGGCTTTTGCTGCTGCTGCTGCTGCTCGGAGCTTTCCTGGGGGAGCAGGGAAAATTAATTATTAATAATTAATAATTAATGAGTAATCAATAATAATTAATAACGGCAATTAAAGCGCCCCCTGTGGAGCCCAGTATGGCGCCCAATGAGTGTAATTAGTGCTAATTACACTCCTCATTAATTCCTAAAAGGAATATATTAGGAGTAGTTAATAGTGAAATGTAATAGGATTAATGAAAATTAATATTAATTAAGGGAAGGCGTATTAATAACTAGAAATACATCAGTAATTATTAATAATTACTAATAAAAACACAGTGCTATAGGATTAGAAATAATTAATTATAACCACATGTAATAGGATTAATAATAATTAACGATAATTAGGTGTAGGCATATTAATACCTAAAAATAGAGCAATGATTAATAATAATTATTAATAAAAACAAAGTGCTATAAGATTAGAAATAATAAATTATAATTACATGTAATAGGACAAATATTAATTAATAACAATTAAGTGCAAGCATATTAATACCTATAAACAGATTAATAATTATTAATAATTATTAATAAAAACAGAGTGCTACAGGATTGGAAATAATTAATTATAATTATATGTAATAGAATTATTAATAATTAATGATAATTAAGTGTAGGCACATTAATACCTACAAATAGCTTAATAACAACTAGGTGAGAACAGATCAATACCTAGAAATAGATTAATAATTGTTAATACTGATTGTGATACTACTGATAATGATTAATTAGCGCTAATTAGGGCTAATTAGCGCTAATGAGCTCTCACTTGGTGCTCGGTGCTGCTTTCTTGGGAGTCACAACTTTCTTCTTCAGAGTCTTCTTCACCTGCTGGGAGAATTATTAATGAGGTTATTAATGATAGAGTTGGTAATAATGGGGTTATTAACGCTAATTAATTGGTATTAAATACTGATGAAATCGAACTTGTGTCCACTGGTAATTAAGGAGTCATTGAGAATTTGTTAATGAGTGTGGGGATGTGGAAATGTCGGCAAGTAGAGCTAATAATTATTGATTACTATTATTATTATTATTGTAATTATTAATCATAAAATAATATAATAATATATATTAAAATATTGTCATTTAATTCAATTAAAAATAATAAAAAAAGCAAAAAATAATAAAATAAAATGTAATAAAACACAATATAATACAATACATAATAGTTCACTATTATAATTAATAATTATAAAAATAAAATAATAAATAATAAACAATACCAATATTAATATCAATGACAATTACTATTATAATTATTCACTGTGATATAATTATAATTATTAATTATAATATAATATACTAAAATACGACATAATTCAATATAAAAATTTATTACTGTAATTAATAATATCGAAAATAAAAATAATAAATAACAGATAACAAAAATAATACTAATGAATAATAATAATAATGTCATATTGTTAAAAACAATTAGCAATAATTAACTGTATACATGTCAATATCTGGAAATAAATCAGTAACGGTTAAAAATAATTAAGTGCAATTCAGGTAATAATAATTAATAATAAATTGTAAATAATAATATCTAGAAACGTATTAATATTACTCATAAAATTAACTGCAACTGGACTAGTAATAATTAATAAAAAATTAGAGAATACTTAAGAATATCTAGAAATAAATTTAGATTTTTTAATAATAATTAAGTATAATAGCTTTAATCATAATTAATATTCATTATAAAGACATTAATAAAGAAAAATCGATTAATATGTATTAATAAGAATTCAATATAATAGAATAAAGCCTAATTATTAATAATTAAGTGTAGGCATATTAATATCTAGAAATAAATTAGGAATTGTTCACAATAATTAAGTATAATAGGATTAATAAAAATTAACATCAAGTGTAGGCATATTAATACCTAGAAATAGATCAATAATTATTAATAATTATTAATAACAACAAAGTGCCATAGGATTAGAAATAACTGATTATAGTCACATGTAGTAAGATTAATAATAATTAATAATTAATTGAAAACATATTAATACCCAGAAATCCGTTACCAATTGCTAATAATAACTGCGCTAATATTATTAATAAGTGAACACATTAATATCTAGAAACGCATTAATAATTACTGACAATAATTACATGTAACAGGATGAAAGCTAATTATTAATAATTAAGTGAAGACGTATTAATACTTAATTCGTGGAGGGAATTTTGGGGTGGAATTATGGGATGGAATTTGGGATGAATTTGGGGATGAATTTTGGGGTGGAATTCTCAGGTGGAAATTTGGGATGGAATTTTGGCATGGAATTATGGGATGGAATTATGGGATGGAATTCTGGGATGGAATTCTGGGATGGAATTCTGAGATGGAATTCTGGGATGGAATTCTGGGATGGAATTCTGGGATGGAATTTCAGAGCGGAATTTCAGGATGGAATTCCCAGGTAGAATTTTGGGATGGAATTCCCAGATGGAATTATGGGATGGAATTACAGGATGGAGTTCCAGGATGGAATTTTGGGTGGAATTTCAGGATGGAATTCTGGGTTGGAATTCCCAGGATGGAATTCCAGGGGTGGAATTTCGGGATGGAATTCCCAGGTAGAATTTTGGGATAGAATTTTGGGATGGAATTCCCAGATGGAATTATGGGATGGAATTACAGGATGGAATCTGGGATGGAATTTTGGGTGGAATTTGAGGATGGAATTTTGGGATGGAATTTCAGGATAAAATTCTGGGTTGGAATTCCCAGGATGGAATTCCAGGGGTGGAATTTCGGGATGGAATTCCCAGGTGGAATTTTGGGATGGAATTCTGGGATGGCATTATGGGATAGAATTGTGGGATGGAATTACGGGATGGAATTTTGGGGTGGAATTATGGGATGGAATTTGGGACGCAACTCCGGGATGGAATTCGGGATGGAATTCCAGATGGAACTCAAGGAAGGAATTATGGGATGGAATTTGGGATAGAATTGCAGGGTGGCATTATGGGATGGAATTTCAGAGTGGAATTTCAGGGTGGAATTTTCGGGATGGATTTCCTGAGGTAGAATTTTGGGGTGGAATTCTGGGATGAATTTGGGGATGGAATTATGGGATGCAATTCCGGATGGAATGATGGGATGGAATTACAGGAGAGAATTTGAGGATGGAATTTTGGGATGGAATTATGAGGTGGAATTTCAGGATGGAATTCTGGGTTGGAATTCCCAGGATGAAATTCCAGGGGTGGAATTTCGGGATGGAACTCTGGGATGGAATTTTGGGATGGAATTTCAGGATAGAATTTTGGGGTGGAATTCTCAGGTGGAATTTTGGGATGGAATTATGGGATGGAATTATGGGATGGAATTATGGGATGGAGTTCCAGGATGGAATTCCAGATCTAATTATGGGATGGAATTATGGGATGGAATTTCAGAGTGGAATTTTGGGGTGGAATTATGGGATGGAATTCCAGGATGGGATTTGGAATGGAATTCCAGATGGAACTCAAGGAAGGAATTGTGGGATGGAATTTGGGATAGAATTACAGGGTGGAATTTTGGGATGGAATTTTCGGGATGGATTTCCTGGGGTAGAATTTAGGGGTGGAATTCTGGGATGGAATTATGGGGTGGAATTTTGGGATGGAATTTTGGAGTGGAATTTTGGGAGGGAACTGTGGATGGAATTTTGGGATGAAATTTCAGGGTGGAGTTTTGGGATGGAATTTTGGCATGGAATTCTGAGATGGAATTATGGGATGGAATTCGGGATGGAGTTCCAGGATGGAATTCTGAGATGGAATTTCAGGGTGGAATTTTGGGATGGAATTCCCAGATTGAATTATGGGATGGAATTCTGGGATGCAACTCCAGGATGGAATCGTGGGATGGAATTTCAGAGTGGAATTTCGGGGTGGAATTATGGGATGGAATTTGGGATGGAATTCCAGGGTGTAACTCCAGGCTAGCATTATGGGATGTAACTCCGGGTTGGAATTCCCAGCTGGCATTATGGGATGGAATTCCAGGCTGGCATTATGGGATGTAACTCCGGGATGGCATTCCTGGCTGGCATTATGGGATGGCATTATGGGATGGCATTATGGGATGTAATTTGGGATGTAACTCCAGGATGGAATTCCCGGCTGGCATTATGGGCTGTAGTTCCGTGCTGGCATTATGGGATGGCATTATGGGCTGGCATTATGGGATGGTATTATGGGATGGAATTCCAGGCTGGCATTATGGGATGGCATTATGGGATGGAATTCCAGGATGCAATTCCTGGCTGGCATTATGGGCTGTAGTTCCGTGCTGGCATTATGGGATGGCATTATGGGCTGGCATTATGGGATGGCATTATGGGATGTAATTCCGGGATGTAATTCCTGGCTGGCATTCCGTGCTGGCATTATGGGATGGAATTCCGTGCTGGCATTATGGGATGGAATTCCGTGCTGGCATTATGGGCTGTAGCTCCGTGCTGGCATTATGGGATGTAACTCTGTGCTGGCATTATGGGCTGGCATTCCCAGCTGGCATTATGGGATGGAATTCCGTGCTGGCATTATGGGCTGGCATTATGGGCTGTAGCTCCGTGCTGGCATTATGGGATGTAATTTGGGATGTAACTCCCGGCTGGCATTATGGGATGTAACTCCGTGCTGGCATTATGGGATGTAACTCCCGGCTGGCATTATGGGATGTAACCCCGTGCTGGCATTATGGGATGTAACCCCGTGCTGGCATTATGGGCTGTAGCTCCGTGCTGGCATTATGGGATGTAATTTGGGATGTAACCCCGTGCTGGCATTATGGGATGTATCCCCCCCCACCTGTGCCGGCGCCGCCCGCGGTCTCTCGGCCACGCTGATCCTGATCCGTTTGCCGTTGAGCAGCACCGGAGTTGTCTCCCCAAACTTCACTGCAGCCATCACAGCCTCCCTGTAGTTCATCTCCAGGTACGCCTGGCACACAGGGAGGGCCCAAAATCCAGGGAATGCCCAAAATCCAGGGAGTGCCCAAAATCCAGGGAGTGCCCAAAATCCAGGGAATGCCCAAATCCAGGGAATGAGGGGGGTGGGAATGGGGAAAGGGGGAAAAAGGGGGAAAAAAAGAGGAAAAAGAAGAGAAAAAGAAGAGAAAAAGAAGAGAAAAAGAAGAGAAAAAGAAGAGAAAAAGAAGAGAAAAAGAAGAGAAAAAAAGAGGAATAAATATGAAAAAAAGAGGAAAAAAAGAGGAAAAAAGAGAAAAAGAAGAGGAAAAAAAGAGGAATAAATATAAAAAAAGAGGAAAAAATGAGGAAAAAAGAAGGAAAAAAGAAGAAAAAAAGAGAAAAAGAAGAGGAAAAAAAGAGGAATAAATATGAAAAAAAGAGGAAAAAAAGAGGAAAAAAGAGAAAAAAAGAAAAGAAGAGGAAAAAAAGAGGACCAAAAGAGGAAAAAAGAGAAAAAAAGAAAAGAAGAGGAAAAAAAGAGGAAAAAAAGAGGAAAAAAAGAGGAAAAAAGAGGAAAAAAAGAGGAAAAAAGAGGAAAAAAGAGGAAAAAAAGAGGAAAAAAAGAGGAAAAAAGAGAAAAAAAGAAAAGAAGAGGAAAAAAAGAGGAAAAAAGAGGAAAAAGAGGAAAAAAGAGGAGAAGAGAAGGGAGAAAAGGGGAAAAAAGGGGGAAAAAGGGGAAAAAAAAGAGGAAAAAGAGGGGGAAAAGGGAATGGAAAAACGGGAAAAAAGAGGTAGAAAAGGAAAAGGAAAAAAAGGGAGGAATAGAGGGAAAAAAGATGGGAAAAGGGAAGGGGAAAGGAAAAGAAAAAAGGGAAAAAAATGAATAGAAAAGGAAGGGGAAAAATTTCTCCTTTGTTCCCAAAATTTCCTCTTTTTTCCCTTTTTTTCCCAAAATTTCCAATTCTTTTCCCCTTTTTTTCCCAGAACATCCCCCTTTTTCTCCCAAATTTCCCCTTTTTTCCTCCAAATTTCACTTTTTCCCCCTGAGATTTCCCCTATTTTTCCCAAAATTTCCCCTTTTTTCTTCATTTTCCCCCAAAATTTCCCCATTTTTGTTTTTTTCCCCAAATTTCCCCCTTTTCCCAAAATTTCCCTTTTTTCCCAAACTTTTCCCTTTTTCTCTCAAATTTCCTCCTTCTTTCTCCAAATTCCCTCTTCTTTCCCCTTTTTTCCCATTTTTCCCTGAATTTCCTATTTTTTTCCCTTTTCCCCCTTTTCCCCCCTTTTCCCCATTTTTCCCTCAATTTTCCCCTTTTTTCCCCCTTTTCTCCCCAAATTTCCCCCTGTTCTTCCCCCCTTTTCCCCATTTTTTCCCCTTTTTCTGCCCTTCTTTTCCCCAAGTTT
>JAWWMJ010050804.1:0-11212 GCA_035047045.1 Vireo griseus
TCCTTCCTTCCTTCCTTCCTTCCTTCCTTCCTTCCCTCCCTCCTTCCTTCCTTCCTTCCTTCCTTCCTTCCTTCCTCCCTCTTCTGGGCTGGTTTCCTCCTCTAACAGATTCTCTGCTTTTCTCTTCCTCCTTCCTCTCCCTCTCCCTCTCCTCTTCCTCCCGGAAGCCGAAGCGCCGCACAGACTCCAACGACTTCCACGCCCTCCTGGGCCCCGCGGGATCCGGCCTGGTAACGATCCCGTTTTCCTCCTTCTGCACCTTTTTTTTTTCCACCTTTTTTTTCCCATCACTGTGGGGAATGAATGGGAGGAAGGGTGGGGGAATCACAGTGGATTCCGGGACTGGGAAAGCGCCAGAACCATGGAAAAGCTCCAGAATTCCCAGGGAAAAAGCTCTGGAATACCTTGAAAAGCTTTGAAGTGACCAGAAAAGGCTCCGGAATTCCCTGGGGAAGCGTCAGAATTGCTGACGGTGCCTCTCCCCCTCAGGGTGACGCAGAATTCCAGCGGATCATGGCCGTGGTGGATCCCAACGGCAGCGGGAGCGTGACATTCCAGGCCTTCATCGACTTCATGTCCCGGGAAACGACGGACACGGACACGGCCGAGCAGGTCATCAACAGCTTCCGTGTGCTGGCCGGGGACAAGGTGAGCAACTCTGGGATCCAGGAACGCCACAGGGGACAGGGCTAGAATTCCGGGGCTTTAGGAAGGGGGAGGTGAGATTTGGGAATTCTGGGGGCTTGGGGAACGCCACCACAGCGAGGTTTGGGATCGGTTTGGAATTCCACAGCGGGATCGATGGCTCCGTGGGTCGTTCCTCTCCGGATTCTCCTCTCCTTCCCTTGCTTTTCCCACTTGTCCCGTTCTCCCCCCAGAACTACATCACGGCGGCCGAGCTGCGCCGGGAGCTGCCGGCGGCGCAGGCCGAGTACTGCATCGCCAGGATGGCTCCGTACCCCGGCCCCGACGGCATCCCGGGAGCCCTGGACTACAAATCCTTCTCCACCGCCCTGTACGGAGAGAGCGACCTCTGACCGGATCCCCCCGGATCCACACCCGGGACCTGCCCGCCCCCTCCCTCCGCCTCCTACTATGCAACAGTTGATTGATCTTGGGATATTTCGGGATGCAATTCCCACTTTTCCTCGGGCTCGGGGGGGTTTTGCCCTCCCGCGGGGCCTCGGAGCGCCCGGAAATGGTTATTTTTGGTAACGAGAGAGAGAGAAATTCCGACTATTTTTCACGGGATCAGCGGCGCAGCCCGAGGGTTCCCTCTCCCCCCACGCCCCCCACGGTAATTTATGGCTTTTCCAGAGGGAAAAATTTGGGACTTTGGGGGGGGGGGTTTTTTTTAGGTTTTTTCACTCACATTCCCACCTCAGAGCAGCGTTTTGTGGACCAAAAAAAAATGGGGAAAATAGGGGGAAATAGGGAAAAAAGGCGAGAAATAAGAAGAAGAGAGGAGAAATGAGAAAAAATTAGGAGGAAAACTAAGGGAAAATGTGGAGAAAAATGAGGCAAAACGTGGAGAGATGGAGAATTAGGAAAAAAATTAAATGAAAAATGTGGAGCATGTGGAAAAATTAGTAGAGAAATGAGGAAAATCATGGAGATAAATCTGGAGGAATACAGAAAAATATGGGAAAATAATAATAAATAAAGAAGAATAAGGAGAAAAATAAAGAGAAGTAAGGAGAACTGTGGAAAAATATGAAAAATTAAGAGAAACGAGGAAAATTAAGAGAAATCCACCTAATAAAGCGCCTGATCCTGGAAAATTTTGACGGGAAGCAGAAAATTCCGGTTTCCTTTATAACTTTACGGATTTATTATATAAATATATATTCACGTAGCAGCTTCTTTGTCCTGTAATTAAAATATTGCTGGAAAAAAAAATCCCTGGAATTTTGGAGTTTTTCCTCACCTTTTGCCCAGGTGTGGCCAACGAGGTAATCTTTAGGGGAGAGAATGAACATTTTGAGGTAAAAATGAGATTGTTAGTAGGGGACATTTTGGGAGTAAAATTGAGGTAATTTTTTTTGGACAGGTTAGGACAATTGTGGGGGTAAAACCTGAGGTGATCTCTAAGTGATGGAAGGAATATTTTGGGGGTAAAATGTACATGTGAACGCAGGGTCCCCTAAGCTGTCTTGAGGGTTTTTCCCTCAGTTCCCCATCTAATTTTTCTCTCCCTTTTTCCACCCTTTTTCCCTCACTTCTTTTTGGTTTTCCCTTATATTTCCTTCTCTTTTTTCCCACCCTTTTTGCCTCACATTTCCCACCTTTCCCCTCTCACATTTCCCGCCTTTTTCCCCTCATGTTTCCCTCCCTTTTTCTCCTCTCACATTTTCCGCCATTTTTTCCCCTCACGTTTCCCTCCCTTTTTTCCCCTCACGTTTCCCTCCATTTTTTCCCCTCACGTTTTCCGCCATTTTCTCCCCTCACATTTCCTGCCCTTTTCTCCCCTCACATTTCCCGCCATTTTTTCCCCTCACATTTCCCACCTTTCCCCCCTCACGTTTCCCGCCCTTTTTCTCCCCTCACGTTTCCCGCCATTTTTTCCCCTCACGTTTCCCGCCCTTTTTCCCCTCAGGTCCCCAGGAGGGTCAATAATGAGCCGCAGGGGCAGCGACACTTGGCAGCGTTTATTGAGGGGGGAGGAAAGGCACTTAAAGAGGGTCTGGGGTCATTTTGAGGAGTCAGGGGGTGTTTCAGGGGGTCAGTAACGAGCCAGTGACACTCAGCAGCGTTTATTGGGAGGGGGGGAATAAAAGGCACTTGAAGGGGGTTTTGGGAAGGGGGTTTGGGGTCATCCCAGCTGATCCTCATATTGCTTGCGGAAGCAGTCGCCGGCTGGGAAGAAATCCCAGCAGCGCTCCTGGTACATCTTCCACACGTAAGATTCCTGGGGGAGGAATTGGGGAGGGGGCATCAGGGCATGGGGGACCCCCCACAGCACCCCCCACCCACTGGCACTGGGAGACCACCCCCCCAAATTTCACAGACATCACTATAGACAATCCCCCCCTCCAAATCCCACAGGACGCCCCCCAAATCCCACCGAGACCCTTCCTGGAACCCTCCCTATGCCCCCCATATTCCCCCAGACCTTTCCTGGACTCCCCCAGACCCCCACAACCCCTCCCCAGGACCCTGCTTCTCCCTACCTGCCCCGTGTGCTCTGTCTCATCCTTGTTGATCAAATACATCAGAAAAAACCTGCGGGGGCGGTGAGAAATTCGAGGTGTCAGAGATCAAGGGGGAGACCCCTGAACTTCTCCCTCCCTAAAACCCCCTGTGGCCCCCCAAGCCCCCCGGGCCTCACATGTAGTTGGCCAGGTTGTGCTCCTCCAGCGTGTGGGTCTCGAAGCCGTGGGGTGTTGTGTCGAAATAGTCACTCCCGATGCCGCAGATGAAACATTTTGTCTGGGGAGGGGGTCCAGGGGGGGTCAGAGAGGGGTCCCTGAACTCCCCGATCCAAACTGGGGAGGGGGCTTCACCCTCCTGCCCCTCCAGACTCACCTCCATGTCCTCCTTCACCTGCTCCTGCTGGTCCCGCAGTTCCCCGAAGGCGTCGATGATCAGACCTGAGGGGCACAAAAAAGGAGGGGGGGTCAGCAGGATGGGACCCCCCCAGGCACACCCAGAGCCCCTTTTAGGACCCCCAAACTGCCCCCCCAAGCAGTGTCCACCCTAGATGAAGCCAGGAGGATGATGATGATGAGCCCCAGACCCCATCGAGGCTCCCATAGCCCCCTCCCCATCCCCGCAGGGATGCCCACCCTGGATGATGGCGAGGAGGATGATGATGGTGAGCCCCAAACCCCCTATAGCCCCCTCCCCATGCCCGCAGGGATGCCCACCCTGGATGATGGCGAGGAGGATGATGATGACAAAGAAGAAGAAGGTGATGTCGAAGACGATGCGGTAGAGCTCGTAATCATCCCCGGCGGGGTCCTCGATCTCGTCCCCGATGCCGCCCCCGGCCCGGACCCCCACGTACATGTGGAACAGGTAACACTGTGGGGGACACAGGGAGGGTCAGAGACCCCCAAAAATCCACCTGGGGACCTTCTGGACCCCCCTAGTTCCCCCCTCCTCACTGTCATCATGTCATCACACTTCATGTCAGGCTCGTCCTCATCCTCACTCTTGTTGTAGAACTTGCGGAAGAAGTTGAAGGCCACCACGGTGTACAGGTAGACCACCACGGCCAGCAGCCCCACGGTCATCACCAGCTGAGCACAGGGCAGTCAGGGGGGACACAGGACCCCCAGAACCCCCCCTGCAGCCCCCCGTGGGACCCCTCCCCAAACCTGTTTGCCGTTGTGGGTGACGGAGGACAGGATGGTGCGCAGCGTCTTCACACCCATGGCGATGTCCAGCAGGTGGGAGGCGAAGAAGAAGTTGTTGTAGTGGCCCAGCAGGGACATGGCCATGTACCAGGTGAGGTACAGGAACGACTGGGGGGACACGGCAGGGGGGGTCACCCCAAAGCCAGGCCTTGGTCAGCCCCCCGCACACAACCCCCCGAGCTCCCCACTCACGTTATCAGTGAAAATCACCCCAAATTTCCAGATCTGGTACCGGATATCAATGGACGTGATCCTAGGGGGGACAGGGGGTGGTCAGCATGGCAAGACATCCCAAAGAAGGGTCAGGACCCCCAGACCCACGAGGTGTCTGACTAAGGTCCCCTCAAGGACCACTCGGGACCCCCAAACCCCCCCAGTTCCCCCCTGAGCCCACCAGGTGAGCAGGGAGTTGTCGGGCTGGGGTCTGCGCTCGCCCTGTGCCCCGATCTCCAGGCTGGCCAGGTCCATCCCCAGCAGCTCCGCGATCCTCTCCCGCCCGTAGATGTCTCCATATTTCTCCAGCACCTGGGGGGGGAACCCCACGATTGAGGGGAGGGAGGTGTCCCAAAATGGAGGGAACGACCCCCAGAATGTCGGGGGACACCTCTGAAATTGGGGTAGGGGATCCCAATCCCGGACCCCTCCTCACCTTCCTTTTGATGAACTTGTCCCAGTAGTTACTGGGGAAGGATCTGGGGGGGTCAGGGGAGAAAAGGGGGGTCAGTGGTGACCACACCCAAAAAAACCACGGCTGGTGCAGAGGAGGCCTCAGGGGGGTCCCAGTTGGGACCCCCAGGGGCCCCTCAGAACCCCCCAAAACCTCTCTCAGACCTCCCAGAGCCCCCTAAATCCCCCAAACCTCCCTTCCAGCTCCTCAGGGCCCCCCAGACCCTCCTCCCGTGACTCCCCAGTGCCCTCCCAGTGCCCTCCCAGTGCCGTACTGGGCGTTGAGCACCAGGCGGTCCCACTGGCCCTTGACGTCGTCGTCGGGGGGCTGCTCGGTGATGTAGAGCCCCGAGAACTCGAGGCGCCGTGCCACCTCCTTCTCGCGCTTGAAGATCACCAGGGGGATCTGGGGACAGGCCACAGGCTCACCGTGGGCACAGGGGGACACACGGAGGGGCTGGGGGTCCCAGGGGGGTCCCAGGGGTCCAGGGGGGTCGCACACAGGGGGTTCGGGGGGTCCCGGGGGTCACCTCGGGGTGATGATGCAGAGGAAAGCCACCCCAGTGTGCGTGGGTTTGGGGAGGGTCACAGGGGTCAGGGGGGATGCAGAGATTTTGGGGACAAACACAGGGGGTCCCGGGGGGTCACCTGAAGGTGATGATGCAGAGGAAGGCTCACAGGGGTCAGGGGGGATGCAGAGATTTTGGGGACACACACAGGGGGTCCCAGGGGGTCACCTTGAGGCAGTTGTAGCCGATGATGCACAGGAAGGCCACCAGGGTGTGGGCCAGCGCCAGCCCCCGCAGCGCCGGGCCCATGTAACCTGTGCTCTCCTCCAGGAAATAATAAACCTCGGGCTCCTCCGAGACCCCTCCCGTGGCCTCAGCGCCCCCCGGGACCCCCCCGTCCTCCTCCGGGGCTGCCCCCGAGCCCTCGGGCTCCTCCGGGGCTCCCGGGGGGTGCTCGGACACCTGCGGGGACAGGGACACGGTGAGGGACCCCCGATGGGGGTGGGGGCTTCCCCAAACCGCCCCCTCTGTAGGGACACGGGGGTCTGGGGACCCCCCACAATGGGGAGCTGTACCAGGGGTCTGAGGGGGTCCCAAGTGTCCCCAAACCCCCCCTCTGTGGGGACAGAAGGGTGTCCCCACCCCAATCTCCGATGGGGGCTCCGGGGTGTCCCCACCTTATCTCCCAAGCTCTGTGGGGACTCAGGACCCCCCTAAACTCCCCTCCCAGCCCCCGGGATCACCCCAAACCCCCTCCCCAGCCCCCGGGACCCCCCAAACCCTCTCCCAGCCCCCCAGGCCCCCCCACCTTGTAGAAGAGGAGGATGAAGTTGATGGCGAAGGCCAGGAACAGCGCCAGGAACCGCAGGTTGTAGAAGTTCCGTGACAGGTAATTCTGGGGGGAGGGAATTTGGGGGGTCAGGACCCTCCTGAGCACCCACCCGGAAGGGCCAGGCCCAGGACCCTCTCCCAACACCCACTCAGAGACCCCCCAAATCCCCCCCATGCTCCTTAAACCTCCCCCGAGACCATTCGAGGTACCCCCAGGACCCCCCAAATCCCCTCGAGGGACCCCCAAGCTCCCCCCAGAGACCCCCCCAAGCCTCCTTACCAGGAACTTGACTCTCTGCACCTCCAGCTCTCCCCAGAAGTCGAAGCCCCCCTCGGCCGGGGGCTCTTGGCGCTCCCTGGGCACCGACTTGCGTCGCTTGGGGGGGGCCCTGGGCTCCGGCCCCTCCTCGGCCCCCTCGGGACCCCCAGCCTTCTCCCCATTCTCTGTGCTAGGGACAGAGCAGGGCTGAGGAGGGGGCTCGGGGGCACCCGAGGGGGGCTGGGACCCCCCAAAGGGTCAGGGACCCCTCCCCGCCCGAAATTCTCCCTCCTTACTCAGCTTTCTCGGTCTCGGCCGGGGGCTCCTCCTCCTTCTTCCCCTCCCCCACCTGCTCCCCCTCCTCCTGGGGGGGACGGGGGGGGTCAGAGGGGGGGTCCGGGGGGGGCACATCCCCCTGGACCCCCCCAATTCCCTCTCAGGCATAGAGGGGGTTGGAATCAGGGGTTTGGGGACCCCCACAATGTCCCACCCCTCCACACGGGACCCCTGGGGACCTCCCCCATCAAAGGGACCCCCAGATGTTCCCCCCGGCTCCCCTAAAATCCCCCCCGCCAGGGACCCCCAAAATCTGCCCCCCACCCTTCGCAGTGACCCCCTGGGGTTCACCCCCACTAAAGACCCCCAAAATCCCCCCCACGGAGACCCCCAAAACGCTCCCAGCCCCCCAGAACCCCCCCCGAAACTCACCCCGATCTTCCTGCGCAGGATGGGCGTCCCCTCGGGGGTGGGGGGCTCAGCCCCTGGGGGCTCCCCGATATCCCCGAGCCCCCCGGGGGCGTCGGGGGCCGCCAGTCGGAAATGGGGGTCCTTGCGCACCCCCGGCCCCGCCGGCGCCGCCTTCACCTCCCTCCGCCGCTCCTCCTCCTCCTCCTCCTCCTCGGCCGGCGCCGCCTCCAGCTGCGCCTCGGGGAGCTGCTCCGGCTCGGGGGGTCCCCCCTCGTCCCCCGCGCCCCCCTCGCCGCCTCCCACCGCGTCCTGCGTGGGGTCGGGCATGGAGCCCAGCACCTCGATGACCCCCAGGCGCTGCGCCCCCTCCACCAGCCCCCCGCCGAACAGGGAGCTCCATGCCAGGCGCCCCACGGCCCCCAGCACCCCCAGACCCCCGAGCAGCCCCCCCAGCGCCACGCGCCCCACGCCCACCCCCGCCTCCCACGCCAGCTCCCGCCCCGACTTCTTCCGCAGCCTCCTGATCCTGCGGCGCCACGTTTGGGGTGACCCCAGCAGCCTCCGCAGCACCCCCAGCCCCGGCAGCGCCGGCGCAGGTCCCTCCGCGCCCGCCGGCTCCTCTTCCTCCCTGTCCTCATCCTCCTCCTCCTCCTCATCCCGCGGCGCCTCCTCCTCGGAGATGCGCGAGGCGATCTGCATCTCGAAGATGGTGTCCTCGCAGAAGTTGACGAACAGCTCCATCTTCTCGGCCTCGCCGCCCTCGTTGACCACGTCGAAGATGAACTGGCGCTTGGACTCCTTGACCTGCGGCATCTCCCACTGCGCCTTGTTGGCGCCGCTGATCTCGAAGTAGATGCGCTCGATGCGCCGCGCCGCGCCCATGATCTCAATGCGGCCCAGGAAGGGACGGAAATAATCCAGGATGCTCTCGGCCTGCTCCAGGAAGGTCTTGAGGCGCTGGTCGTGCGGCACGTGCTCCGACAGGTTGGTCAGCAGCACGGCCACGTTGAAGCCGATGTCGCGCGCGGGCTCCTGGAAGCGCTGGGCGAAGCTCTCCACGTCGATCATCTCGTTCTCGTCGGCCTCGGAGCACGACAGCAGGAACTGGATCTCGTCGGGCTCGTACTGCTTCTGGCTGTCCATGGCCTTCTGGAAATCCTTCTTGGAGATGAGGCCGCGCGGGTCGGTGACGAAGTGGCGGAAGGCGTCGGACGAGACGATGTCGCGCAGCTTCAGGAACATGTCGAAGAACTTGAGGATCATGGTGACGTTGCTGGAGGACTCCACCAGCATGTCCACCATCTGCCGCGCGATCGTCCCGTTCACCACGTTCCCTGCGGGGACGCGGCGGCGTCACTCGTCTGCGGGTGTCCCCAGAGCCTCAGGGACAGCCCTGGAGGGTGTGGGGACACCTGGGTGGGCGAGGGACACCTTGGGTGGGCGAGGGACAGCTCGGGTGGGTGAGGGACATCTGGGTGGGCAAGGGACACCTTGGGTGGGCGAGGGACACCTGGGTGGTCAAGGGACGCCTTGGGTGGGCGAGGGACACCTGGGTGTGGCAAGGGACACCTGGGTGGGCGAGGGACACCTTGGGTGGTCGAGGGACATCCTGGAATCAGGGGACACCTTGGGTGGTCAAAGGACACCTGGGTGGTCAAGGGACATCCTGGAATCAGGGGGCACCTCGTGTGATCAAGGGACACCTTGGGTGGGCGAGGGACACCTGGGTGGGTGAGGGACATCCTGGAATCAAGGGACACCTTGGGTGGGCAAGGGACACCAAGGATGGTTGAGGGACACCTTGGGTGGGCGAGGGACACCTGGGTGCTCAAGGGACATCCTGGAATCAGGGGACACCTCGTGTGGTCAAGGGACACCTTGAGGTGGCCCTGGTACCTTCAAGCAGGGACAGCAGCATCACCACCATGTCCTTCTGCAGGTCCAGCAGCTCCTTCAGCAGCCCCAACTGGGACGAGTCCTGGGCACCAGAGCTCCCAGTTACCTCCCAGTAACCCCCAGCACGCCCCAGCGCCATCCCAGTGCCCAACCAGTGACTTCCCAGTGCCACCAGTCCCCTCCCAGTGCCCCCCAGTGCCCACCTGAGCCAGCTTCTTCATCATGTGTGCGAAGACGTGCAGGAAGCCAACGACGGCGTCCCAGAGGCGGCTGTGGGCCAGGCTCTGCTGGTTCCCAGTACAGGGGCCCTGGGGGACACCACGATACTGGGAGGGACCCCCAAGAGCCCCCCGGGCACTGGGAACACTGGGGAGGTTTGTGGGAGTTTTGGGGGTCCCGGGTGGATTTGGGGAGGGGAGGTCTCCCCTGGATGTACTCAGTGAGGCTGTTGGAACCTCATGCTTGACCATGGCCATGGGGGTTTGGGGAGCTCAGGGGGGGATGTGGGGGTTTGGGGGGTCCTGGGGCAGTTTGGGGGTCCTGGGGCAGTTTTGGGGGTCCCGGGGGGGTTTGGGGAGGGGAGGGGTCTCACCTGGATGTACTCGGTGAGGCTGTTGAACACCTGCTTGGCCACAGCCATGGCCTTGGAGAAGTTCCTCTTGCCCTGCTCGTCGATGACGTCCTTGCCCGAGTAGTACCAGTAGAAGTCACTGATGGACTCCTGAGGACACAGGGGACATGGGGACACAGGACCAGTAGGACCAGTAGGACCAGTAGCAGTCGCTGCTGACTCCTGGGGACACAGGGACGGGCAGGGGTCACCTGCAGGCGCAGCAGGTAATCCACGGTGCAGATGATGATGTTGATGGTGGTCGTGTTCCCCGTCTGCGTCCGCAGGTAGTTCTGGAAGTCTGGGGGGGACGGGGACACCCCCGGGGTCACCTCGGTGTCACCTGGGTCCCCTCATGTCCCCAAGTGTCCCCAAGTGTCCCCAAGTGTCCCCACCGTTGTTGTGGCCCTCGCAGAGCAGCTGCAGCAGCCGGAACAGGTCCTGGGTGAATTCATCGTCCGACATCACCTTCTCCCCTGGGGGGACACGGGGGGGGACACGGGGACAACAGGGGTCACCTGGGGTCACGGGTGGCACGGGGACACGCCCCAGTGGCACGGGGACACCATAGAGTGGCACAGGGACATCCCGAGATGGCACAGGGACGATCTGAGGTGGCACGGGGACACCATAGAGTGGCACGGGGACACCCTGGCGTGACACGGACACACCGAGATGGCACCAGGACACACCACAGAGTGGCACAGGGACACCTCGAGATGGCACAGGGACACCCCTGGGTGGCACGGGGACACCATAGAGTGGCACGGGGACAATCTGAGGTGGCACGGGGACAGCCCAGGGTGGCACAGGGACACCCTGGCGTGACAGGGACACACCGAGATGGCACCAGGACACACCATAGAGTGGCACGGGGACACCCCTGGGTGGCACGGGGACACCATAGAGTGGCACAGGGACGAGCAGGGTGGCAGTGGGGACATTGGGGTGGCACAGGGACATGCTGGGGTGACAGTGGGGACATTGGGGTGGCACAGGGACATGCTGGGGTGGCAGGGGGTTAGCGGGGGGAGGGGACACGAGCAGGGACATGGGGACAGGCCACCCTCCTCCTGCCCCACCCCCCACAGCCCCATGGAGCCTTCAGTGACCACTGTGGGACCCCCAGGCCCTATAGCCCCCTATAGACCCCTATAGACCCCTATAGCCCTCTATAGACCCCTATAGACCCCTATAGCCCTCTATAGACCCCTATAGCCCCCTATAGACCCCTATAGACCCCTATAGCCCCCTATAGACCCCTATAGCCCCCTATAGACCCCTATAGACCCCTATAGCCCCCATAGACCCCTATAGCCCCCATAGACCCCTATAGCCCCCTATAGACCCCTATAGCCCCCTATAGACCCCTATAGACCCCTATAGCCCCCTATAG
>JAWWMJ010050805.1:0-11206 GCA_035047045.1 Vireo griseus
CCAAACCCCTTTCCCTTAACTAAAACCTTGATTTTATAAAGAAATCCTTAAAATTCACTAAAACTAGTGTTTCAGTAAGACAAAAAAAAGAAATTTAAGTCATAAAAATAAAAGTATATAGCATTTTGGTGCAGTGAATTTTCCAACAACAATGATCCCCTCTACTGGATTTTCTTTAGCATGTGCTACCATTATTATGATTTGTAAACCAACGCTTATTCAGATATGTTTTCATTTTTTTCTCAAAAATGTTACCATGGCTGAAATAAATCAGTTGGGAACTGCAGACACAGCGTAATACATTTTCAAAAGACATTATAAGCACCACATATCAGGAAAAACTATACATCTGTGCATTTGAGCACAGATTTTAAGCAAAAGAACATGAAAATTTGCTTGTTTTTTCTAACTATGAACATTTGCCTTTCAATATATGAGGTTCTTTGCATCAACTCCAGCCAAAGTAACTAGCATCATTTGTTAGGTATGCTTGTGGCATAATTCCAGTTTCCTGCTGGAATTACTGAATTGGAAAGGCCTGTCCAGAAATTAAAGTGTGCATGTATGTCTTGGTTTGGAAAGACAGGTGAGGGTAATGAAGGCAAAAACTCCCCTTGAAATGTAAAATATAAACCTCCATCCCTCTCCAAATTATTATAATTTTGAAAAATAAAGGGCTCTCGGGCAAAGATATGGGAGCAGCAATAACAGTTCTTTACTAGTTAACAATAAAATGTAGTAATACAAACAAAACACTGTCAGAGTCAGAATACGACCTGACACCATTAGTCAGGGTGTTTGGCAACAGTCCGGTCAGGTGGTGGCTGCAGTCCTGGAGTGACAGATGGTGGCTCGGTTGAAGCAGCAGTCCAGTAGAAAAAGATGCAGTTTTCTCCTGGAAGTCCAGTGCTGGTAGCAAAAAGGGCCTGGTTTTCCTCTGTGAGTCCAGTGGAAAAAGGCTGCTTGTGTTGTTCCGAATACCAGGCTTTATCCCGACAGAAATGCTTGGCTCCTCCCGCTGGGTGGAGCCTCTCCCAATGGGATGATAACATGTTATCAGTCATGAAGCCAGGCTCAATGGCCCATCAATGGAAGATAATCTCTCTGGGCGAAGATGGGTGTGGAAGAGATAAGGAAACTGCCCCATCCTGGGTTTAACAGATAGTGATAGAATAGCTACACTCTACATTCCCACGACAATGTAAATCACAGACTTACCACCTGACCTTGGACTGAACATATAGGTTGAGATTCTGCCCTTTGGAATTCTGTCAAAATCCTCGGACCTATCGCTGTGTGCTGCTGGGAGTTTTAAAAGCATGTGATTAGGTAATTTTTGGATTTGACCTCATATATAGTTGTTTTAGAAGGTGACATAATAAAATTACTTGAATCTTATAGGTTGCTATGAGGAGACATATGAAAGTTGGTATGTCTGAATATCTGGACTGAGGAACATAAAAGAATCAAAGACAACTGAAAACCATCCAAATTTAAATCTTGGATCTTCTAAGATCATGTACTACAAGTTAAGTGTAGAAACTAAAAATGTGATGCAAATTGCGCATCTCTAATCATATTGGGATTTCCAGGTGTGAGAGAAAGAATGGGTTGTTTAGTACCACCCTCTAACCCTTATCTCAGAAGGGCTTGTGCTCTCATGCAGTGTCACAGTAGCAGAAGAGAACTGGAGGGATAATGAAAGTAGGACTTAAAGCACAGCAGGATGGGAGGATGGGTCAGTGCTGATGTGTCCAGGGACAGACACTCTGAGCCCAGGCTTCAGGCCAGGGGCTGGGAGTCTGCACCAGGGACAAGCTGGTATGCAGCAGCCTGGCATTTCAGGGGATATAGTCCTTCAGGAGGAGGCAGCCTGTTCCTTTCTATAACCTACAAGAGAAGATCCTTCCCCCATATTCACATTAAGGGTTTTCCTCCCTCTCTGTCTAGCAGCAGGGATCAGGAAAAATAGCTGGATGTTTGATCAAAATCTTAATTAGAACATAAAACCAAACTGATTTGCAGTTTTCATCTCCTTCTCTGCACTTACTTCTTTACAAATGATAGTTGCAGAAGTGGCATTTCATAAGAGGATCTGCCTGTGACATTCACATATACTGGCATTTTAAAGAGGACTAAAGATACGCAAAGGCAACACACAGAATGTCCCTGGAATGGTGCAATCTGGTCATTTTATCGTTTACCCTTCAGTAGAAGCAGTGGAATAAAAATAACCCTAATCTGACGGGGGAAAAATGTTTATGAAAATCTGATTCTCTCCTCTTGAACTCTTTCTTCCTGCCAAGCACTTAGTTTATCCCAACAATTCTGTTAATCATGGGTTTTTTTAATTCTGGGTACCATACACCAGAGCTGCTATGACAGAACAGGGAGGATAAAATGAGACACAGTTCAACAGGCCACAGTATTTTTCAAGAACCTAAAGGTTGTGCCATTATATCATATGTTTTTTAAATAAAAGTAAATAGACAATCTCAACAGGAATATCGTAACTGGGTGAACCAGCATAACAGATGCTTGAACCCAAGACCCTTTACTTTCTTGAGCTCCTTGTGAACTAATTTTCCAAGCTATGGACATAAAATATGATGAATTAATGCTTCAATATCCTGGAAATCCCATGGCTTTAATTTTAAAATACTGATTCCACAAAGTGTATTTTCTAATGATGTGGTGAAAGTGAAAGTAACTATAAAACAGCTCCTCCTTAATATTCTAAAGGTAAAAACCAACAAACAGAAACTAAGGCAGTTTTTCTAAACATGTCTCTCCTCATTTGAATTCAGAATTAAAGATAGACAGCACTCCACTTGCATTTCTGCTTTATTCTGATTTTCTACAACAATAAGAAAGTGAATTTAGTTATATATGGCAATAAAAAGGTTAGACAATTTCAGGCAGTGGGACTCAAAAAACCAAACCACCAAAAAAGCCCTACCACTGCACAGTAAAGAGATCTGCAGTAGCTTTTAAATTCTGTTTGAGTATACCATTCTCAGCTATGCCATGTTTTGGAATCTAGTGCTCTCTTTTTAAAAATGAACAAAGTATATCCTTAATCTTCACTGTGAATCATCAGTCTGCATTAAAAAAAATACTGGGAAAAAAAAGGCAAAATAAAGCAGAGTGTTTAAAGCTTAGAGAGAAATAGAGGGATGGGGACAGGAAGGAACTTCTGGAAACATTCCAAAGAATCTTTGATCTTTATTTTGAATTGATCCTGTGATTTTTGAATTGCATAAGAACATTAAAGTATCTTTTTTTATTTATTTCAATATGCTTGGATCCGACTCTTAAAGTCTTGTCAGATAATTAATGCTTTGCAATGCAGTTAGCAAAACTTTTGAGCAATATTATTATTCTGACTTTATTCCTTTTTATTGGCTAAAACAATAGCAGATCTCTGTCTATATTGTTAAGTCTTGTCAATTCAAACAGAAATACATATATTTATGATAGGTTTTTCTTATTAAAGCAACCTTTGTTTTCAAGCCAAATTTCTGTGGGTTGGTACTCAGCATATTCTGAATAAAGTTAGATCCTCTCACACTGAAAAGATTCCAAGTCAGGCAGGCAAAATTGATTGTCTATAATTTTCAGCATTTTGCTTCTCAATATTGAAAAGTATGTACACAGTCTGTGAGATAACTTGTCTCAGAAAATTAGGTGAAGCTTAGACTGAAAAAGTGATTTTTTAAATACGGAAATAATTAGTAAGACATACTTAGAAACAAGAAAACTATTTTTAATCATACATAACTAAATGAAATTTAATTGTGACAGAGTAAGAGCCTTTCCATAGGGTTTTGGTGAAAACATAAAGTTAAGCAGCTCACTTGAAACATTTACATTTTACAATGATAAAATAAAATGGAAAACGTACTTTTCCAACTCCCCATAGGTTTTCATATTTGTAACTCTTGTGTGCTCAAGTAACTTTATTACAGCTTTTTAGAAAATACTGAATCCATAATGATGTTTTGTGAAATGCTGGAAGAGTAAAATTTTAGTACTTTTTTAAACTAATGTTTACTATACCTTCATCCTTTGTGTCCAAATTTAGAGTTCTGTCCATTAGTGTACATTAATACCAGAACATATTTCATTGCTGCAGAGGAAGGATTCTGCATCAGTTCAGAGGCTGAACATAATATTCATGGGGAAAAGGTAAAGGGAAAACGCATGGAAAGATTTCTTGCAGAGTTCTGCAAATTTCTGCCAAGGCCTCAAACATTTGATAAGAAGGAAGAATCTGTTTTGAACCTCAAGAGGATTAGAATATGGAAAATGATGAAATCTGAAGAAGCAGGAAAAGAGTACTAAGTGCTATATATTTCTAAAAGTTAATTTTTTCATTCGTTTTAAGTCTGTTGAAATATTAAAAAGTAACCAAACATCTGAAGACTCTAAGAAATACATTCCAAATGCCTATGGAAAGACTGAAATTGAGAAAAATCTACAGACACATTCGGAACTTCAGCTAAAGGGAAGATGCAAACATGAATATTGGAAGATTGCAATGAAGAATGAAAATCAACAAAATGCTGGAAGATTGAAGCAGGACAGAAAAATACTAGAAAAAGGACAAAGTTCCTTAAGATCTAGGATATTGCATCAAGAAAACCAAATGGATAAAGTGAATGGTTTTCAATCTGTAACTAGGACCATGACAGATAACTAAATTAATAATATATTCACCAACACTACTCTACTGAAAAAAGTAAGGGTTTAAAAATAGAAAAATAGGGTAAAAACCAGATATCTAGGTACAAAACACCACTGAAACACAGGAAATGCAAACTCAGTAAAGATTTTGGCTTTGATAAAAATATTCTTTTATGTAAGTAGATATAGACTCCTATTCTATTAGTCAAAAATACTCACTTTTTAATTCTTTATCCATATGCTCATAAATATCAGGGCACACAGCTAGTGAATGATGTCTTGCAGAGTGTCCCTGCACTCCAGGATTGGTATGGACATTTGGACTATACCTGCTTTTTCTGTATACAAATCTAAAGACCAGGGATTACAAAAAAGAAAAGAAATAGAGTAAATATACATATATATGTATATATATATATATAGTATAGTTAGGACTGTAATGCTTTAACTTTTTTTGTGACTAATAATGGTGCGAAGAGTCATAAAGCTATAAGTTAATAATAGCAGTATATTTATCAATGAATAATTGGCTTATTAGTAATGTATTGATTAAATAGTAAATTTTAAAGCTTCTTCTATTAGTTACATCTCTTAAAACATCTCCTCTTTAAACAGAAGAGTTTTAGAACTGGATGTTACACCTGCTTTAGTTAATTATTCTCATCTATATAGCACAGAAATAAAGAAAATCAATGGAAGTGTCTCTCTACACAGAGATTAGCAAAATCCAAAAATTTTCACAGTAAAATGTACTGAATATCTTTAAATTGTTTTTAGTTTTTGACCTTCCTTTATTACAGTACATCATTAAACTCTCCCTCAAACACTCTCCCCCCCAAATAAAGGCAAATTAATAGTTTTCCATATTACACTCAATCACTTCTTTCTTTTTCCTCCTCAAGGTAACCGTAACCTGGTCCCCAGGGGCACAAACCTTAATAAAAAAAGCCAAACCAGAACCAAACAAATAATCAAAAACCACAAACCCCAGAGAATTTAAACAAAAGTTAAAACCAGAGCAATGAGGGTAGAAGTTTAAAACAAACTAATATAGGTCAGAAACAAAGTGCATACTTTTTCCACTGAAAGTAGTTCATTGTGGAGGCTGGTGAGCCTGCCACACAAGGGTCCCCGTGGATACCCTGGAGGGATGGACCCTAGCAGAAAAAACACTCCCCAGGTCAGGGTGAGAAAGAAAGACTTTTCCCAGGATACCCTCTTCTGTTATGTTAATATACCCCAGTTCTGTTTCCCCGGTTGGCTCATTGGCATCCCCGCCCCTTTTCTACCATATACTTTGCTGCTCCAGAATGTTCTCCCTCCCCTGCTTCACTATTGGCCTTTGATCTCAGCAACTCCCTCCCTGTTCCCCCATTGGCTCCCTCACCCAAGCCTTGCCTGTGTCCTGCTCCTGTGCACCTGGAGGATTGGTCCCTGGTGATTTCTGTGCCCCTACCTCCCCCTGTACTTAAACCTGGACCCTTCCCTGCTTCTCATTCTTTGTCACTGACTCCCTTTGTGTGCGTGTGGCTGTAATAAACCACCACCTATACCTGCTTTTTCTGTATACAAATCTAAGGACCAGGGATTACAAAAAAGAAAATAGAGGAAATATACATATATATGTATATATACTATATGGTTTTTTTAATATATCTAGTATTATAGAATATTATACAAGGCACCTTCCTGTCTCTTTGCTGCCAATCTATCTAAGAATCTATCCGGTGTGCATGTGAGTGTATTTGGTGTGTGTGGCTCTGACCGAACGGCCCCAGTTGGAGACGCTTTTGGAAGGTAGCAGCATCCTACCCCCAACACCCAGTCTGCTACAGCTGATGATAAATAATCAAGAGATGGATTTTCCATTTCTGATTCTTTCCAGTTAAATAGGTAGCAATTTGATGGAAGGTACCCAGTGGGTCAAACTCAGTTGTGTGTAATCTGAATTTAGGGATAGATGAATAAATAATTGAAGCCCTGTTGCACCAGTGAACAAATGAAATAATGTAACTATACCTATCCCTTGCTATTCCAGAATACATGAAAATGTTTTATGGGGTCTGATTGAAAGACATAAGATTATGGAATCAAGAGTAACTTTTAAGTGAAGAAACAAATCAAATAAACCACTGCACATAAAGGTCAGTTTTAGAGGATATGCAGGAATACTGAAGTATAATACAACATCTCTTTATCCACCAAAGTGGATCAAATAAGAAAAGTAACATGAAGTATGTTGTGATTATAGTATTCTCAGAATCTGGGATGTCGATTTGAGTTTTCATACAAGATGAACCTGTTTTTAAAGATGTTTTAATAAAAAATTGGCCCAGTTCTAAAAACATCAGCTCCAGCATCTCTGGGCAACTGAAAAAACAAACCATTTCCACTGAAGAGACAAAATAGCAATGAATTCAAAGTTTACCAATCACTGAAATTGAAGACACTTACAGCTGCTCTTGGCAATTTTAACCAAATATATCATGGTTATGCTTATATCCCTTCAAGGAGATGATGTTCTGGAAGTATCATGTCATTGGTGGCTGTTGTTTCTCTTGTCAGGAGAGTAAATAAAACTGTCTGGCAGGAATTGCTCAGCCCATGAGCAATTCGTACTACTGCTTGTTAGTCTCCTCTTCTTGTGCTTTCACCTCTTTTCTTGGGTCTGCCCTGACAAAATATTTAAATTGAGGTTCTATGTGCATTATTTATGTATTTAGAAAATAAGTACTATGTTTTTTCTTTGTATAAATGCATGCAGCTGTATTTGGAACATAGCATAAGGTATTTTTTCATTCTTTTTCAGTTAGCTTTTGGGTTTACGACATTATTAATAAACTTAAACAGTAGAAATCAGAGTTTAGAGAATAGAAAAAAAAAGCCTATAACAAGCAAATATCAGAGATCCCAAATTCACCTGTTGAGAAAAAGAAATTTATAATAGGCTGACATTTGGAGGACAGTCTAAAGGGCAGTAAATTAAATTAATTAAGGTTTATGAAACCATGAAAGATATTTAGGATAGAAACCTATCTAGCGGCTGAGAAATTATGATGTCAGTATTTCTGGCGAAGTAGCAAGTGAAGCAATACATGCTGAAAGAGAAGCTGGGCTTAATGGTGATAATGACTGTGAATGAAACAACTAAAGTAAAGGTTATAAAACAAATGCATGCTATGCATAATATTAACTGCAAAACTAATTTACAAATTATAAACGCCCACCAAAACAGCACTACTTGCACTTTAGCTCTCAAAAGCCCTTGAATTCTCAATTTTCTCTTCCTGTCTCACCATCTTTTCAAGGAGTATATAAATACATTTTATAATTTTCTGGAAATGTTAATCTCATTTGCATGCACTTACATTTAGTTTGAATAGAAATGTTTTATTCGGTAAGAGAATGATATGTGTTGACCAAGATTCCACATAATTTTACATATTTTCACATAATTTTACATATTTTCAGTCACAGTTTTGTTTAAATCAATTAAATACATTAGTCTATGTATCAAAAGCCACTTCTTTAATTGAAAACCTTAGATAGTGCACATTTTAAATGAGTCTTTTTTATACTTGTGTTTACTTTAAAATAAGGATTTCTGTTTAAACTGTTAAAGAAAGCAATGATTTATTTCCCTAGTAGTACACAAGAGCAAGTTTTAGTATCAGAAACCTTAGCAAGACGTAGATTCAATAATTTATTCATTTAATAACTTGTTATGGAGACTTGCATTCAACTACAACATTTTTAATACCTTCTCAAAAGAAGTTAATGTTCTTAAAACATTCAGAAACAATGAATTTTGTGTCACCTGTCTTTCCTGGTATTTTACAACTGTAATAATTATTCAGCATGTTAACACAAAAAAAAAATACCCCATAAAGATTGTTCCACTGGACTCTTAAACTGAAATTTCTCTTTATGAGGGAGTGGGTTTAGAAATATGATACTAGAACTATTTTCTTGAATTGCTTCTAAATCAGTGTGGGAGTTTTCTTAAACATGAGTAACACATGATGCAGACCTTAAAAATGGTGATGCACTCTGAGTTTTCTTTCCTTTTGAGAAGCTTTGTCCTCTTAGACCATGCCACCTTTAATAAAATTATTAATTCCAATTAAGACTCATATCAAATACTGTTAAGAAGCCACCAATTGTAACATAGTTCAAAAATTGCAAAATCAGTGTAAAATGTTGAATAATAAATAAGAAATAAAGCTTTCTTCTACTTTTAAAAGAAAAATATTTGAGCAGTTGGGATTCTGGTTTAAAATTATATGTTAATATAATTTTGCTAATAATTACTGCTTTTCATCTGCTGTGATCTCCTTTGCTTTGTAGTTAATTTTATTTTCATTTCAGTGGATGATCAACATGAGAAATATTGACAATATATCCACAAGAAAAGTCAACAGAGCAGCTTTAACAAAAGTTACAAGCAGGACTACTAACCTTATGAAAAGTAGCAGCATTTCAATATGCATGTGATCCTGAGTCACACCATGAGCAGAGTTCAAGACTAGCAGAGGGCACGCACACATTATAAAAGACAATGAACTGGCTAAAAGAGGAGCAGAGCAGCATCAGTCAACATAGGAACAGGAAAAACAGCCTTACTGAGGGTACAGCTGCTTCTCCAGCATAGGTTTAAAGGACTCCTCCAGAAAAGCATAATAAGAACAAATAACTGAGCTCTGTATCAGCTCATTAGTTCAGCTGAATTATTTTCTACTGGATTACATAAAAGATTTCTTAATAACAATGCCATTAAAATAGTGATAGGAAAAGCAGCAAAGTCAACCACAGTGGAAACCCGGTCTTGAAAAGAGCGTCTTTGGAGCTGTGCTAAAGACTGTAAATAATTTGAACATAATAGATGATGTTTCCTCACCATCTCCTATGATTTTGTCCTTTCTGACTTCAAAATAAACTTCATTTATGTTTGAAGTGCTGGTTTTGACCTTGGCTTGGAAAGAATGTTGTGCATCATAAGAGACAGTAATATTTATTCTAACTTCTGGTTTTCAGAATATTCTGATAATAGCTCTGCAGGCACCTGCAGCACGTTGGGCTGTATTCTGTATGTACTATTGCCACACACATCCCACAGGTCTGTCAGAAATAACTTCGGGGACTCCTCTTTTCAGTGAGAATAACTCATATTTCTCCTCCTGTTTAAAAAAAGTTAATATTGCCATGTGCTACTGCACTGAAAAGGAATGCATATTTCATGGTGGGAGTAAATGATTTTTGTACAGCTCAGGACAAGAGGAAAGAAAAGCTGACTCAGTCACAAAACCCATCAACTACTGTAGATGACAGCCAAGACAGAGATGATTGTGAAAGTGTTATATTTTCTCCTGGACACCATTTTGCAAGGTCTGTGTGGCAATTTATTGAATTTTAATTAATGGACATTGTAGAATATACAGTCATGACGCAAAGATTTCAAAATGTCTATTTTCTTAGCAGTCTGAGTCACTACACTTTACTGTACAGCTCAGATTGCCAGAACAGCCTAATCAGGGCACTTGAGGTACCATGAAAAGTGTCTGGTTATCCACGCTATCCCCCTTACACCTACACACTACTGCATCTGAAGCAGTTCTGATAATTCTGATATTTGCCTCAGTTACTTTATGTGAAAGAATATCTGTATGAAGCAGGCCACGGGAAAATACAAGAGCTGTATAACCAGGGTATTGTAGAGGAATATCTGCATGAAGCTGGCCATGGGAAAATACAAGAACTGTACAATCAGGGTCTGCAGATAATCAAGGCCAGTACGAAGAATGATTATGAGGAACTTGGCCGGACCGCAACGTTCCACGGGATGCACAAGACAAAACTGTAACAAGTCTGAGGAAAGTGTGCCAGACCAGATGGTTCCATCAGGTCTGTCATGTATACAGCGTGTAAACAACTGCTTATAGTGAATCAGCGAATCCAAAGGCTTGTGCATAAGGTGGCACCACCAGTGACACCTTAGCTGCTCACAATTATTATACTCTATATAATGGCTTTGTATATTGAATAAAGTTGGAGCATTCATGATAACTCTGTGAGTAAGTGTCTGACTCCCGCTCACCGCAACATCTGAGCTCATCCAGTCCAGCCGTTCACCCAGCACTGTCAAGCCCAGCACTAAACCACGTCCCTGAAATGCCAAGGCCTGGACAAGAGGCCTGACTGAGGCCTGAACAACAGGCCCTGAGCCAAAGGTGGCTTCTGGATGAAACTTCCAACCAAATGTTATCTTTGTATCCTCTCATTAATGAAATAGGCTTAGTCATTAGTGCTGTGATAGATGTATCCACTCATTAGTGAAACATGTATTAACCTTTTTGTCTTTAGAAGCCGGACAAGGCCACGAAACCTGACATTGGGCCTTGTTTGGGGCTATATGGTCAAAGTCAACTCCCTTGGTTCCTCCTTGAGCCCTGGCCAGGCTTTGGGAGGAACCCAAGAGGAGGATGAAACCAGATGTTCCCTCTCTAGAAGTGCTGTCAGTTTG
>JAWWMJ010050806.1:0-11199 GCA_035047045.1 Vireo griseus
CTCCTGGGTCCTTTTCTCCCAGGCAGCTCCCCAGGCACAAAGTTGCACATTTGACTTCAAATACAGCATCCAGAATTTCAAGGTGTCCTTCCTGTTCTTAGCACTACAAGACAGCACTCAAGCACCTGCAGCTTTGCCCCGGCCTCCAGGCAGCAGGGGCAGATTCAAAGCTGCAGATTCACAAGAAAAGGTATGCACAGGAACTTCTCCCTTCTGGGCTTTGCCTCAGAAGAAGGCTTCAGAACTATGCAGTTTGGTTTCTCTGCCACTTTGGTTTCTTTTCCACATGGGAAAAGAGTGCCTCCCCCAGGTCCCTGGACAACACAATCATCTCCTTGCAGCTTATCAAAAGCCAAAGGAGAGGTGGACCAAAATGGTCTGTAGCAGTGGAGAATTACTGCAGAAAACTGTTCCAGAAGGCACCCCCAGCTTTCCAAAAAGGGAAAGCAAACAAACAAAGCCTTGCGACCTCCAGCACCACCACCTGTGCCCTTGGCCATCGCAGTGCCAAAGCCAAGAGACAGAGCTTCACTCAGCCAAGCAGCCCAATGCCCACCCACAGGCACCAGCTTTTTGGTGCCTCAGCGTCAGACAGGTCAAAGGCCATGTTCCAGCTGTCACTGCCTGGGGGGAATCGCGAGGTCCTGCCAGGACTGCAGCCCTCAGCATCCTCAGCCTCCAACAGCAAGTGCTGGCTGCTCACACACTTGCAACTCTGATTTCCTCTAAACATAGCCACAACCACAACTGGCACTTACTGGATCAGAAAATTCTGGCTGGGTTGTGACCACTTCTGGAGGGTTCTGAACATTGTGCTCCTCTTCGCTCTCTTCTCCACAAGTAGAGGGAGCCAGAGGACCCTGTTCTGGTGCTTCTGTGCTCTGTAGACAGGCAGTAGTGTGAGGGACAGGCAGTTACCTCTCATTTATAACCTTAGTTCTATTCAGCTCTAAAATCAGATCTACTAATGAGAAATCAGAAACTTTGGGAGCAATGGCATTCCAAGGCTCTGCAAGTAAATTACAATGGACTAATTCAACAGTACTGCATATTGCTCTGAATGGGACATTCCACCCCAGCTACTATCAGCAAGCAACATTCTCTCTGCAAAACTGAGCTTTGAGTTCTTTAGAAGCTCTTAAATCCAAAATTAGGAAATAGGCAGCGATGTCTTTGGTACTGCTGCTGCAGACATGGAAAACTCTAACTGTATCAGAATCTCTGCCAGTGCTGGGAAGGGGCAGGAAAGGTTGAGCAAAAGCAGCTTTGCTTGCTGGAGAAAGAGAAAAGGAACAGGGCTTCTCCTCCTAGCAAACCAAAAGATACAAGATACATTCCAAGGCACTGCAACTAAATTAAAATGGGCTTCTCCAACAGCAAGTGCTGGCTGCTCACAATCTTGCAACTCTGATTTCCACTAAAGACAGCAACAACCACAACTGGCACTTACAGGATCAGAAATGTCAGTCTCTGTTCTGACCACGTCGACAGGGCTCTGAACATTCTGCTCCTCTTCGCTCTCTTCTCCACGAGCAGAGGGAGCCAGAGAAGCCTCTGCTGGTGCTTCTGTGCTCTGTGGACAGGCAGTAGTGTGAGGGACAGGCAGTTACCTCTCATTTATAACCTTAGTTCTATTCAGCTCTACAATCAGATCTTCTAACGAGAAATCAGAAACATTGAGAGCATTGGCATTCCAAGGCATGGCAACTAAATTAAACTGGGCTAATGCAACAGTACTGCATATTGCTCTGAATGGGACATTCCACCCCAGCTACTATCAGCAAGCAACATTCTCTCTGCAAAACTGGGCTTTGAGTTCTTTCAAATCTCTGAAATGCAAAATTAGGAAATAGACAGCGATGCCTTTGCTACTGCTGCTGCAGACATGGAAAACTAAAACTGTATCAGAATCTCTGCCAGTGCTGGGAAGGGGCAGGAAAGGTTGAGCAAAAGCAGCTTTGCTTGCTGGAAAAGGAGAAAAGGAACAGGGCTTCTCCTCCTAGCAAACCAACAGATACAAGATACATTCCAAGGTACTGCAACTAAATTAAAATGGGCTTCTCCAATAGCAACTGCTGGCTGCTCACAAACTTGCAACTCTGATTTCCACTAAAGACAGCAACAACCAGAACTGGCACTTACAGGATCAGAAACGTCAGTCTCAGTTCTGACCACGTCCAGAGGGTTCTCGACATTCTGCTCCTCTTTGGCCTCTTCTCCACGAGCAGAGGGAGCCAGAGGAGCCTCTGCTGGTGCTTCTGTGCTCTGTGGACAGGCAGTAGTGTGAGGGACAGGCAGTTACCTCTCATTTATAACCTTAGTTCTATTCAGCTCTACAATCAGATCTTCTAACGAGAAATCAGAAACTTTGGGAGCAATGGCATTCCAAGGCATGGCAACTAAATTAAAATGGCCTAATGCAACACTACTACATATTGTTCTGATTGGGATATTCCACCCCAGCTACTATCAGCAAGCAATGTTCTCTCTGCAAAACTGGGCTTTGAGTTCTTTCAAATCTCTGAAATTCAAAATCAGGAAACAGCCAGCGACATCTTTGGTACTGCTACTGCAGGCATGGAAATGGATTTTCTTTCAGCCTACCCAGCTGGCCCACAGGCCAAGCTCACAGCTTGATCCACAATTCTTAAGCATTAAGAATTAATTCTTAGTCCTAATGACTGCCAGAGAGGAATGCCAAGGTTTCCTTTGTCACTCACCTCACCATCAGCACCTACGACGACACGGACCAGGTGACCTGCCGTGGGCAAGGGAAAATGAACAAGGTGCTGTGAGAAAACTGCCTGTGCTGGTGAATCCCCCAGAACAAGCCAACCCAAACGGAGAGCATTTTCCTTTCATGACCTCCCCCTAGGAGACACAGTTCTTTCGCACAGCCAGCAGGAGAAGAGGATAATATTCTTAGTTGTGCCTCCACTTTGGCCTGTTTTGCCAGTAAAGGTATACAAACTTGATCAAGAAAATGCAAATCCTTCTGTAGCATTCAAGGCTTCTCTTCTGCCCAACAGCTAAAGCAGCTTTTCTTTTTCCTCTTCTTCAAGTTATTTTTCTTAAATACGTAGCATGCACCAATTCCAATGAAGTTACTGAAAACAGTTGCCCAGAAAACCTTGCCCCAAATGCCCCTGAGCTGTGACAGTTCTGTTGTGAAACAGCCCAGGAGCAGCTCTGCGCTTCAGGAGCAGACACTCACTGGTTTGGAGTTTGCACTTCAGTGCAGAAAGCATGGCTATTTTAGCACTCAGGAAAGGGTCGACTTAGACAGTCCAATCCCCTAGTGACAAACTTTAGAAAAAAAGCAGCTTTTCCTGAATTCCAGGGAGAAGTGCAGAATTTTGAGAAGGCCTTCTGAGAAGGCCTCCCAGTCTGCCTTTTCAAAGTTGTCCTGACTGACTCAGCAAACTGAAGAAATGACAGACTTTGCTGTGCAAGGAATAGAACCCCTGCAGGTTCCCATACAAATGCTGCCTGCACCTCCCTGGCTACAGACACCCCTTTTTTAGCTGAATGTGTGGGCAGGAGCTTTACCAAGCCAGTGGCATCCTAATGGTCTTTGTGATTCAAAATCAACTCAGTCACTAAGAAAGGGCAGGAAGACATGCACAAGCCAGGTTAGGTTACACGCAGGGAAAATCTCTACTTACGTGTCAGGTTGGTCAGGTAATATCCTGAAAATCCAATTCCATAAAGAGTGCAAACTGCAGCAGCGAGTGCCTCCATGACTGCAGCACTGCTGCGCAATTTTGCACACTGTTCTGGAATGCAAGAGAATCCAAGGCTCCTGTCAGAGTCAGGTCCGACAAAAGCCTCAGCCCAGGAAGTCGCTCCTGCACCGAGCGAGCTCTAGAGCTGCTCTGACACCGAGGCCTTCCATGCTCCAAGGCAACCCTTTGATGGCACCACGACAACGTGGCAACCATGCCGTGACATCACAAAGCAGCCGCTCTGCGCTGGCCTGGGAAGTCATGCACAGCAGCCCAAGCTTCCCTCCAGCCAGCACCAAATAGCCTGGGAAGTTCTCCTCTGTCCCAAAGCAGCACAAATCCCCCTCGTGGGCCAAACCAGGTTGTTCAAGGGATCCAAGGGTAACTCAAAGAGTTGTAGCCCAAGCACCTACAGCCTGTACCCCCAGGAGAACACTGAGATGGGTTAACTAGAGGGGAAAGAAAACTGAGTCTTTGCAGAAAGGCTTTAAGGGGGAGATTTTTCCTCTTCCGAAGGTGGTGGTACCGGTCCCTTAACACATTTTACATGAGTCCACCCTTTTTCAAAAGTTCTAATTGCCCACTCTTGGGGCAGTACTCCCTGTAGGTAATTCTTCTCCATGTAAACGTATAGGTGGAATTCTTTTTCTAGAGAATGAAGGGATAGGACAGGTGCCTGAGTTAATTTCTGTTTCAATTTTCCAATTCCTGATCATCTTCTGCGGTACAATTAATGGGTTCTGATTCAACTAGTTTTTCACATAGGAATTTAACATTTTGTGTATATTCATCAGTCCACGACCTACAATATCCAATCAGGCCTAATAACTGTCTGACCTCCCTCTTTCTTTGAGAGGGAGGTAAATTTAAAATTCCTTAAATTCTTTTGGCACTTAGCTTTCTGGTGCAATGTCCAATTAGGTGTCCTAGATATTTCACTTCCTGTTTAACAAATTGTAACTTAGGATTTGGATACTCTCAGTCCGTTTCTTCCCAGAAATTTAAGTAACTGAACAGTGCCCAGTTTGACTGCAAACTCCTGTTCGCCCAAAAACAACAGGTCATGTACATACTGAATTACCTCTACTCCTTTTGGTGGAGAGAAGGAATGCAACAGGTCCTCCAGAGCCTGTCCCAAGAGGGTCGGAGACTCCGTATATCCCTGTGGTAATCATGTCCAGGTTAATTATTGTCTCCTCCCAGGTGAATGCAAAGATGTTCCTGCAGCGAGAATCTAGAGGGCATGACCAAAATGCATCCTTTAAATCAGTAACACTGAACCAAGCATGGTTGGTGGGGACTTGGCTCAGAAGTGAATACAGGTTTTGTGCCAAGGGATACTTGGCTTCTACACTTTTATTAGTTTTGCAAAATGTCCTGGACTAACCGGTATGTATTGTTTGGTTTATGGATGGCCAAAACAGGAATATTATAAGGTGATTTACAAACTTCCAAAATCTCATCGCACAGGAGTTCTGTGATAATAGGTTTTAGTCCTTTCCTTTTTGCCCTCGATAGAGGGTAATGAGGTATTCTCACTGGTTGACTGTCAGGAATTAATTGTATAGTAATCGGGGTAATATTCATTCTACCTCGCTTACTTCGTGGGCCCATACCACGGGGTCGATTATTTTTCATCCTGTGGGGATAGGGTAAATAATTTAACTCTCATTCTCCCCTCTTGGAGAATAACTCCAACTATGAGAGGAATCTGGAGGTCCCAACCAAGCAACTTCCAGCCTGAGGTAGAAATAGTAAATCCCCTTTTTGGGTACGTCCATTTCCAGTAACAGACACATTTTTGATGATAGGGAATGGAAAAGACTCTCCCTTTGCTCCAGAGATATTTAAAGTCTCTTTACTGATTGTACATCCTTTTGGTTGTTCATTGACACAGGTCCTTTCAGCTTCTGTGTCAACTAAAAACTCCATAATTTGCTCCTGGGGGCCTTGTCTTAATTTTATCAAGGGCTCTTTTTAGGTACTTATTGCCCTATAGGAGATAGAGGCCCTGACACCTTCAATCCTCAGCCAATTGACCCTCCCAAGGGTCCAGTCCTCCCAAGGGAGGATCCCTTGGTCTCTCATCTTCTTCTAACATCAAGATGCTGTGTGCCCTTCGCTGTTATAGTAAAAACAGATAATTTTTTTGGATGGGACCTTTTAAGTCTCTTTCCATCTGTCTAGGTGTTTGGGCTGTGGCTATAATTTTTGCCTTGGTTTTCATTTTTTCTTCATCTCTGTCAACATAAACTTTTTGAGCTTTGGCCAATAGCTCATCAGTTCCTCTCTCGGGCCATCTATCCAATTTTTCTAATTTCCTTTTTATGTCTGACCAGGCGTTTAGTATGGAATGGACTTTCAGCATTGTCTTTCCTCCCTCACTCTCTAAATCAGTTTCTGAGTACAACTGGATATTGTTCCTCAAGCGAGTCAGCCAAGCAGTGGGACTTTCATCTTTCTCTTGTTCTCCACAAAATGTATTTTTCATATTATTTACTCAAGGGACTGCCTCTTTTATCCCTCTCATGATTAAGGATCTATAACCCGTCATGTTCCTTCTCCCTATTTCTGCATTTGGTTCCCAGTTTGGATCTATTAATGGTAATTTGTTCTCACCAATTGGTCCCTGATTGTTATTTTCTCTGCCTCATATATTAATTCCTGCAATTTGAATCATCTTTCTCTCTTCTGGAGAGAATAAGGTTTGTAATATAGAATTCAGTTCTTTCCAGGTATAGATGTTAGGGCCGAGAAATTGGTTGAATTGTTACGATAGACCAACACGATCATTTAATAAACTTTTCATTTCTCTATTAAAATCTCTAACTTCTAAAGAAGTGAGGGGTGCATTAACATAACCAATCCCTCCTAAGGCTCCTCCCACCAGGAATTCCCTCAGGGTAGCACCTTTTGTTCAGATGTATCGTGTGAACAAGTGGGACATTCTGGTGACATGAGAGATTTCTTTCTAGTACTAAAGGCAGAACTCTCATGACTAGAGAGAACCTCACGGGCAGTTAGCTTTTTGTTTTGGTTAAAGGAAGATGATGATTCATAGATCTCTTCAAATGTTTGTTTCCTTCATATTTAAATTTTTAGCACTAGTTGAGTGACTTGTTGAGGGTTGCAAATCCTGAACTTCAGTAACAGGTGATGGAGAGAGGGAGTGTACAGGAGGGAGGAAATCCAATGGATCCCATGTTTCTCTTGCTATCCTTATAATTCGTTGTTTTGAAAATTTGTTTCTACTTCTCTGTTTCCTTTTCTGTTGCCCAATATTTAAGCCAAATTTCTGCATACTCTAATTTGAGGGAATTTGTATCAACTTTGTAATGAATATAATGGTAAAGGGCTTTACACAACCACATCTCAGTTGAACCATGCTTTGGCCATTTAAGGCCTCCCTTGTTAAGCAGCTTTTTCTTAGGCCAATTAAACATACAGTATTAAATTATTTTATTTGGGTCATTATCTTTTGATAAAGAATGTTCTTCCCATTGCTTTAACATTGTACCCAATGGATTATCAGGGAATATGTTGTATTTCTGCAGTTGGTTCTTTTGTTTGCTATTCCTTTGTCCCATCTTGTTAATCTAAGAAGGTACAAATGAATAGTATTAACAGGATAGTTAAATAAATAAATGAATAAGTATTAACAGGAAGTTAAATCAACCAAGGCAAATAAACAAATGGAAGCACTCTATTCAATGGTGAGTAAAATTCCACTCAACACTCTTTCACTGTCTTTCACACTAATTCACTTTCTTCCTATCTATATGACAAACTTATGGCAGCAGTTAGTCCCTGCTTCAAAAAGAATTTAGCTTAATCTGGATCAAATTCCCAGAAACTTAACAGAACTTAAATACCAGTTTAAGACACTTCACTGGTGTGAAGTTCAAATGAAAATTTATACTCAGCTTAATGAATCTGCCTTGTCTTATTCTTTTTCCACCCAAACCTATGCTCACACTCCCACGCTGCTCTTAACCAATCTTCTTCCCAAACACTCCAAGTCACAGGAACTAAATGCTCCTTTCCACACACCACCAAAATAGCACTCGGTTCTTTTTCCACACACAAAGCACTCCAGTCTTCTTCACTCAACTCTTCACTTTTAATCCTGGCTATTCTTAGCCTTGCTCTAATCTCACCACTCTCACAACTGTGGCATCACTTAGTTCCCTTATAAAAGAGACGCAGCACCACTTCCTCTTACAGGCAGCACACTCATGCAACACCCACGGTTCACACCCCTTGCCTTTGGCACACCCTTCACAAAGGATGGTTTGATTCATCAAATCACCAAGCTATCTGTGACACCAGATTCAAACAGAGACCAATATTTTGGTTGCCTGTATGAGAATCTGTGGGAAAATTAGAAGAAACTACAATGGAGGATCGGCGGGAACCAAAGCACCGATTCAAAATGGTGTCTCTGGGACGACCAAAACAAACAATATGGGTGACTTCCTGTGGTAATTTAAGATGACACCCCGCCCACAGGAAGTAGGAAAACCAATATGGTGGCGTCCACACAGTAATTAAGGAAGTCTCTCAATCACAATGGATATAAGGTGGAAAGTAACTTAAAATGGCGGCCCTACCTGCCGAAATTCAAAATGGTGGCTCTGCCCACCTAGAAATTTAAAGCTGGAGTGTTTCACTCAAGAACCTTAATATGGCAGCACTGCCCGCCCACAAACTTAAGACGGAAAAATTAAAAGAAGTAAAACTAGTAATATCACAAAATACCAAAACGGTATTTTTGTATTAAAACAAATGACACGGGTCACGATAATGATCCAATAAACAACACAATCTGTAGCAACAGAAAGAATGAAAGTACTTTATAGCACTGACCACAAGATTCCAATTAAAATAAATTCACACAGAAGGCTTTAAGAAATCAAAACGGCGTCTACTGCCAAGTCACTGACCACGAAACAACTGACACAACAATGGTATGCAGGTTCCGGACCCTAAGTGCTCCAGGGCACGTGCATGGGGTATTAGCAGGGCTCCTGCTACCCTCTCAAAATGGTTCTTACTCCAGTTGAAGCCACGGACTGTCCTCAATCCCACTCCCCAGCATCCCAAGCGATGGATCCCTCTGTGTGTGGCTTCACTCAAGAAGAGCCTGTATCATTCTTCCCTCACACCGGGGTTAGCTGCTCCCCACAGGCTCCATTGGGAGCTCACCCCTAAAACCAAAAAATTTCTGAGCCTTTAAAGGGTTAATTGTTTTGTTTTGTTTTAAAATTATAAAAATTGTTGATTTTTTTTTAAATTATAAAAAGGGTTATCTGTTGTGGATGATTAGATTGATTAAGATATATGGTTCGGTCTTTTTGATGTCTCTGTGGAAGGGGTTTGGACTGATCTTACCTAGATTGCTGCGCTGAGGCAGTTTTCTCTCTCCTGAGAAGATCCTTGTGATAGTGTGGTAAATCCAGGGAGAAAAATAAAAAAAGCCAAGCCGCAGTCCCTCAGAGGGAGAGTAAAAACAGGTTTCTGAGGTACTGTTTGTGAGGGCCACTCAAAGCTTCTGGAGAGGGAGACACTCATATTTAAACTTCCAACCAAAACATGCAATTAGTAACTGCTTCAACAAGAGGACTGACCCAACTAGACATAACATCATCAATAACTTCAGGCATATTGATGCAAACTGATAATCTAGAACTGTGAGTTGTAATCTGTATTAAACATACAACTAGAACATTTGAACAATTTCTAACAGGGAACATCAGGGAATAACAGTAATTATCAGTCTTTTCAAAAACTTGAATAACTGTTCTTAATAACTTTAGACCATCAAACCTGTTACACTTAAATCATTAACCTTAAAAAAAAAGCCAGTTAAGTCAATTTCATGAATGACAACAATCCTACTCTACAATGCCACTTTACCATCCTACTCTACAATCTTACTTTAAATTCCTTTTTCTTCCAAGGAAACACTGGAAAAAATAGATTGTTGAATATAGAAAAGAGAAAGCTCTAGGAAGAATAGCATTGAAGAGTGCTCACTAAATTTGAGACGTCAGAAGAGAGAAGGGTAATATTCTTTTTCCAATTTCCTGTTGAAAAGTAATAGAACGCTCTATTCTAACTTATTATTAAGTTCAAGAAGGAAAACACAAGCTAAGTGTAGGGAAAAGAAAAATCTTAGATTACTTGTTGGCATGAAGATTTAGCAGAGAAAATACATTATTTTCTAGAGTGTGTAGCTTAGGAAACTTGAGGCTTTCAAGAGTTTAGCCGTGTGTCAGCATTCACTCAGGCAGATGAGTGGACACTCCTATTTTTCTGTTTTCCAGTAAAAAAGTGGTGACATGAATGCTAAATCATCAGGTGAAAGGCAAGTTTTATGTGGAACTGGTTTTCTCAGTGTAAACCTCATGGGTGCACAGCATGGTTTTATTTCCACTGAAATTTTTAATTTTTTTTTTATTTTCAGCTGAAATAATTTAGTTCAGCCATGACTTCTGGGTTCTTCGAACTGGGGTGCCTTGTCCCGTTAACGACCGAGCTGGCTCCACTCAGCATCCATTCCTCCCGTTCCTTTCTGGCAGTGAGATCTGCCCTTTAGGAAACACCTGTGGAACACAGCCAGGATTGCTGCAGGACGTGGGCAGGGCATGCAAACTCTGGCGTTTCTGCTCAAAGTGTGCTTTCGAGGTGCTTGGCACAGCTTCCTGGTTTTGAGAAGGATGAATTCACAAAATGAAATTGCAGTAGTATACATGGATCGTTTATTATGAAACAAAGGCAAACACAGCTCTGGGGCGCTTGGCAAACCTGTAAGAGGCACCAATTCATTCATTTCACTGTGCTCTTAAGTGTTGTTTCGAACTGTTACATACTCATTAAGCTCAGAAGTCAATTTATGTTTCACTCCCAACACCTCCCTTGGATCTCTGCCTCCCTTCCCGCCGGCCCGATGCCTCCCGAGGCCTCTTCTGGCTCTGGGTTGTTTCAGAACTTGAAGGCAGATACTCCCCTGCTATCTCCTTATCTCCAGTCTAATTTGTAATTTACAGCTTTTTAGGAGTGTGAGATAGCAGGGTCCCTGGGTTGCTGTGGTCCATCTTCTTTGTTTCTTTAAGATAGTCTGCACTCAGGCTCTGGGGCTTATCAGCTTAAAGACATTCATGATCATGCACATACTACAGCTATTTTGGAGTTACAATCCACACTAACATTGTTTTATTTTAACACTGTGCCTACATAGTATGCTATTACCTCAGATTTTGTGAAAGCCAACGTTCATTATTCACTCATTTATCACACTGATGGTCTGAACAGGTTGAATTGATGGGATGAGGCCAATGGTGTGATTTAAAACCTGGCCCAGTGCTGGGTCCTGCCCTTGGGTCACAGCAAGCCCTTGCAGCTCCAGGCTGGGGCAGAGGGGCTGGGGAGCTGGGAAGGGCCCTGGGGGTGCTGGTGACAGCAGCTGGACACG
>JAWWMJ010050807.1:0-11169 GCA_035047045.1 Vireo griseus
CTTTGCCAGTGATTATTAAACTATTGAAAGGGGCACAACCAGTGTCAGTTAAACAATATCCGCATGAAGCACGAGTAGTAATAGAACCAATAATTACTAAATTTACTGATCAAGGGTTGTTCAGAGTGTAGGTCTCCCTACAATATCCCAATTCTACCAGTACAAAAACCAAACATAAGCTATCGATTAGTTCAAGACCTGAGGGCAATAAATGCAATAACAAAAACACTACATCCCGTAGTGGCTAATCCTTGCACTTTACTTACAAAATTACAAAGTGACTGGGTGTGATTTTCAGTTTTAGATTTAAAGGATGATTTCTTTTGTCTGCCATTAGTCGAAAGCGGTCATGAAATTTTTTGCCTTTGAACAGGAAAACCCCAAAACAGGGAGAAAAAGCCAACTTACATGGACTGTATTGCCACAAGGATTCAAAATAGCCCCACGATATTTGGAGGACAATTAGGTAAAGAACTGGAAGCCTGGACACCACCACTTGGGGAAGGTACACTTTGGCAGTACATTGATGACCTACTAATAGCAAGAAAAACCCATGAAGACTGCAAGGACTGGACTGTAAGTCATTTAAATTTTCTGGGACTAAGTGAATACAGGGTCTCCCCTGAAAAGGCTCAGCTAGCCCTCCACAAAGTTACATATCTGGGATATGAACTGGCAGGAGAGAGAACCTTAAGAAATAACAGAAAAGAGGAAATTTATCAAATGCCCTGACCAACTACAATCAAAGAACTGAGAACTTTTCTGGGAATGACAAGGTAGTAGAAGTTATGGATCTACAACTATGGACTCATTGTGAAACCCTTGTACTAGCTCCTAAAAGAAAATGCAGCGACTCACCTATACTGGACACCAGAGACTAATAATGCATTTGTAACTCTGAAACGTGAGTTGAAGCAAGCTCCGGCATTGGGCATACCAGATGTCACTAAACCTTTTTTGTTGTTTTCACATAAGAGACAAGGACTGACGCTGGGACTTTTAGCACAGGAGTTGGGACCCTACAAAAAAACAGTAGTTTATTTCTCCAAGCAACTGGACGTGGTCAGCCAAGGATGGACTGCCTGTCTGTATGCAGTGGCAGCTGTGATCCTGAACATAGAGGAAGACGGCAAGTTCACAATGGACCAGCAGATAACTCTTTTTGTCTCTCACACAGTGTCAACAGAAAGGAAATCACTGGTTAACCCCATCTCGCTTTCTCAAATACCAGGCTGTTGATGCCTTAGGTTTTAACTTTTATATTTTTTCAAATCCTGTGCTGCCTACTGTAACTCTGAAGTTTCTTGTAGCTCGTTAGCTGCCGCTCTCTTATGCTACGATAGACATAACAAAGCCTCTCTAGCTTGCTCTTCAAGGACACCCAGACTGTCCTAGGCCAAAAAAGTGTAAACCATCATCTTGGAGAGGGGGGCAAGCTTGGGGAAATTACATCATTAGCTAAAGTTTTAATTGGTGAATTTATGCTGATTTGCAAATGAACCAAACCTATAAAAGTGTGAAGAACTCATGACTTGTTCTCCATCTTGAGATCCACTGAGGCAGGAGCCTCTGGACCCCCAGGGTGTACCTCTGAAGGCCTTTCAAATAAATACCTACCTTTATTCCCTTATTTCTGTCTAGTCTCTGTCTTTAGGTAACCATTTAAGGCATCAGTTCTTTGGCACCCCAGATGGGACGACGAGGCTTCTGAAAATCCTCTGGGACTCAGAAAGATCCAGCTCAGCTCTGCCCCCTCCCTCCCTGCCAGCACCCCCGGGGGGCAGTTACTGCAGTCCATGAGGCAGAGGAACCCCAAGAGCCTGAAAAACTCCAGATTCAGCACAGAAACACGAGTAAAAGTGGTATTCTGTTAGCACCTATGTCGGGTGTTAAGAGATCTCTTACAGTTTGGGACTTGACAGAATCCAAGAGGGTCTCAACTCCAGTTAGAACCCCCTTTGTTTCTTAGAAGCTTGTGAAAAGCCTGTCAGGGAACTCATGAGAGTTCTAGGGAATTCCCTCTGTTAGTTTGTTGCAACCTCTGTTAGAAGTTAGGACAGCAGCCAACACCCTTTGGCACGCAGTCAAGTAGCGTAGCAACTTTGAGGCTTAGGACTTACTTCCAGCCACAGTTTCAAATCCCACAGATTGTGAGTTCGAGTCCTACCTCCTTTAGTTTTCTTTCTTCACTTATAAGTGTGTGTTAGATTGCTTTGCTTTATTTCTGTGAATTTTCTGTTGATAAACATAAAACCATGAGCTGTAATATTTCTTGTATGGAGAATGAAATACCGCAAAACTGTCCTTTGAGGCATGTTCTAAAAAAATGAGGAAGGTTAACTGGCAGGGATAAAGCCCTTACAAAATCAAAATTAATTCAGCTTTCCATACTGATCTGGCCATCATATAAGATGGTAAACCAACAACGGTGGCCTCAGTTTGGTAGCCTAGATGAAGAATTAATATCGAGTTGAATATCAAGCCTACAAAAACACCACTGCTTCTTAGAAATCGAGTATGCAAGATTCTTTTTGGTTGTAGCCCAGTTACAAGAATCAAAAAAGGAATATATATTGCTTTTAAAGAAGAAAAAGAAAAAAGATAAGAAGCCCACATTAAATCTGTTGGTGAGGGGTGGGGAAGAGGTGGAAACAGATTTGGTAGCTCCTGCTCTGAGGTTGAGCTCATTAGCAGCCCCCACACAGCCCCCTCTACTGCCTCCTCCGCCCTCCCAGCCACTGGGGGTGCTGGCAGGGGCCCCAGCTCCGGCCCCGGCCATGTCGCAGTCGCCATGGACGGATGCAAGTGAAGGAGGGGAGGTAGTCTTGGATGGGACCCTGCCAGTGAAAAAGGATGAGGTAGAGGTGGACTGGCCACCCCCGTCACCTCCCGCAGACGCAGGAGCCCAGCCAAGTGGAGACCCAGCTCTGACACATCTGAAGGAGGACGGGGACTAGCGATGGTAGCTCTGGGTAGTGTTTATGTCTTCATTGGCTTCCGGCCAGAAGCCGCCCAGGTCTCTCTCACCCCTCTTCCCTCTGGTCCCTCCTGGGGGGGAGGGACCAGGAGAGGAAAGGGTCAGCATGTGCATTCTATGGCATCGCCCCTAGAGGTGGACCCGGGAAGCAGGGTTTTCCACCAGGAGGGTGGGGAGGGAGCCTCCCAGAGAGGGAGTGGCGATCCTCCTCCTTGAAGGCCCTTGAGTCTCCATGACAGTACCGCATGCCTAGAAACCAGCTCAGGAGATGATGTCATCAGAGTGAGCCGAGTCATTTCGATAAAGAAAGCTGTAGTAAGAGTTATCAATTAGCGCAAAATTTAAAGGTAGTAAACAGAATTGCAGAGAACATACACCCAGTGGTAGCCAATCCATACACACTTTTGACCACATTGACAGACGAATTAAGGTAGTTTACTGTTGTAGACCTGAAAGATGCCTTTTTCTGGATTCCTGTACATAAAAACAGCCAAGAGCTTTTTGCTTTTGAGTGACAAAATCCCGAGACAAGGAAGGAAAGCCAGTTTACTTGGACAGTCCTACCCCAAAGTTTCAAGAATAACCCAATAATACTGGAAATCAACTAGCAAAAGAATTGGAAGATTAGAGGAGACAAGACCCAGGAGGGGTTATTCTTCAATATGGTGATGGCATCATGATTACAGCTAAAACCAGAGATGACCGCATCCAATTCACTGTTAAACAGTTAAAACACTCCCTGATGTCAGCTTCAGCATTAAGCTTACTAGACTTAACTAAGCCTTTTGAACTCTTTACACGAGACTCAATGTGGCACTGGGCGTACTAGCACAGTGCCTTGGAAACCAACAGGGGGCGGTGGCCGACTTTTCCAAACAGCTAGACAACATTAGCCAAGGGTGGCCTGAGTGTTTGATTCAAGAAGCCCAAAAACTCACCCTTGGACAACACATTGTAGTGCATGTACCACATGCAGTACTGGAACAGAAAGGCAGACATTGGCTGTCCAGCAACTGAATGCTTAAATATCAGTCACTGCTGTTAGAAGAAGGTGATGTTACCCTGAAAACAACTTCTGTTGTTTACCCTGCCATGTTTCTGTCTTCTGCCTTAACTAACGATGTGCCTGAGCATGTCTGTTACAGACGATCAAAGAAGTCCATTCCAGCAGACCAGACCTGAAGGACGTGCCCCTAGAAAAACCAGACTGGGAGCTGTTTATAGATGGGACAAATTTCATGAGAAATGGTAAGCAGGTGACGAGTTATGCAGTAACAACCCAGGACCAAGTAATCAAGGCGAAGACCCTGTCAGTAGATGTGTCATCACAGAAAACTGAACTGATTGCATTAACAAAGACCATAGACCTAAGTGAAGGAAAGAAAGTAAATATATAGACCGACTCTAAATATGCATTTAGTGTTGTCCATGTCCATGAAGCCATCCGGAAATAAAGAAGACTATTGAAAACTCAAGGTATTCAGATCAAACACACTGAACAAATCCTTGTCCTCTTAGAGAGCATCGGAATAACCACAGAAGTAGCCATCATGCATTGTAGGGGTCACCAGAAAGAGAAAACCACTCCAGAATTGGGAAATTGCTTTGCTGATGAAACAGTAAAAAGAGTTGCAGAAAAAGGTATTCTTGAAGTAATTCCACAAAAAGAGATTGATTTGTCAAGATTCATCCCTAAATACGATCAGGCAGACCACAAGTTACCAAGGTTTGGGGTTCCTTTGGGTAGGGAGAAGCTTGATTTGCAGAAATATCTAATGGCTTTAGATTCCACTTTGCAGAAGCTCCAGAATTACATTGTGTTATCCAGACCCATAGGACTGGACACACCTGCACACCCCTTCCAGCCTGGAGACTGGGTCTATGTTAAGTGATCCTCTAAAGGCCAAGTGGAGAGGACCATTCTAAGTCTTGCTGACTACCCTCACCACAAAGTCACTGGCAAAGGACCCTGGATTCACCACTCCAGAGTTAAGAAGGCTTCTGCTCCTGAAACAACTGAGAAAACAGACTGATACAAATGAAGATGATGTAGCTTAAATTATTCTTTTCCTATGCTTATTATCTATACAATTGGTAACACTGACTCAGCTTTAAAATTGAGATTTGCATACAATTCTACTCCAAAGTGTATCCAAAGATATTCATTTGGATACAGAACTAACAACTGGCATGTAAACCAAAGGAGAAAGATCAGCAAAATTTGTTTACAGTTTGAGAACCAACCTAGATCATACACTAGATAACATTCAAAAATAACAAACTAAGTTCTGATTATATCTTCCATACCCTGATTTCATGGTTACCAAACTAGCCCTGGATTAAAAATTGTTCCTAATAATTGTAATTCTAATTCTTGTTTATATCCTATTGTTAGATGTATACTGTTGTTAGACATATTATTAGTAGATATTTAGAATATTTAGTCTTAACAAGGTAGAGGCCTTGTCAAGACTCTAAAGGGGGGAATGATGCCTTAGGTTTTAACTTTTATATTTTTTCAAATCCTGTGCTGCCTACTGTAATTCTGAAGTTTCTTGTAGCTCGTTAGCTGCCGCTCTCTTATGCTAAGATAGACATAACAAAGCCTCTCTAGCTTGCTCTTCAAGGACACCCAGACTGTCCTAGGCCAAAAAAGTGTAAACCATCATCTTGGAGAGGGGGGCAAGCTTGGGGAAATTACATCATTAGCTAAAGTTTTAATTGGTGAATTTATGCTGATTTGCAAATGAACTAAACCTATAAAAGTGTGAAGAACTCATGACTTGTTGTCCATCTTGGGATCCACTGAGGCAAGAGCCTCTGGACCCCCAGGGGGTACCTTTGAAGGCCTTTCAAATAAATACCTACCTTTATTCCCTTATTTCTGTCTAGTCTGTCTTTAGGTAACCATTTAAGGCATCACTGTCCTAGCAGAATAGGAAAATGTGAGCATCCAAGCGATTAACATTTTAAATCCAGCAGCTTACCTCCAGGGCAAAGTTACTGAGGAACCTGTACAGCATGACTGCAGCGAAACCATGGAGGCAGTTTACTCTAGCCGCCCAGACTTGAAGGACTCTCCTCTAGAAAATGCAGGAAACTGGTTCACTGATAGAAACAGCTATGTCAAGAATGCTAAGAGGCTCGCTGGGTATGCAATTACAACTACGGACGCCATCATAGAAACAAATCCATTACCTGTGGGGATATCAGCTCAAAAGGATGAGGTAATAGCCCTGACTTGAGGCCTGGCATTAGCCAAAGGTAAACCTATCAACATTTGGACTGATTCAAGGTATGCTTTTGGAGTGGTACACACTCACGGGGCTATCTGGAAAGAAAGGAGCTTATTGACCTCACAGAAGAGAGAAATTAAGCATGCTACTGAAATTTTACAGTTGCTGGAAGCAGTGCTAAAACCTTCAAAAGTGGCTATAATGCATTGTGTCTTGGATGTAATTTTATGGTATATCCTATATCCTATACTATCTGATCATGCCCAGAAAAATGAACTTTATGTATTCTGTGCCTTTAAATTGAGCCTGAAAGGAAAAAAAACCCAACTTCTTTTTGTTTACAATTCTCCAAGGCCACGCTGCGACAGCAGTGGGGGGAGAGGCACCTTCTTCGCTTTTCAGCAGGCTCTCGGTTTTTTTTCGGAGAGTTTTTTTAACTCCTGGGACTTTGGGCTTCTTTTTTTTGTTTTTTTCCCTCTTCTGGACTCGTTCAGAACGTCAGAACATTGAGCCCCCCTGAGAAGTTTCTTCATCAGCCGAAAAGGGGGCGGGAGCCCCTTTCCCCCAGCGCTCCGGGAAGAGGAGAGACCACACCCACAGGGACTCGAGCTTTGCCCAAGGTTTTCTTTTCTCTCTCTCTCTGCAGTGAGAGATTTTTGTTATTATTCAGAATTATTGTTCTTTTCCTGTGTGTTTTGTTGTTTTGTTAAATAAATAGGTTTTTTTTCTTTTTCTTCACTTTCCTCCGGGGACATCTTCTTTCCCGAACCTGGTGGGGGGAGGGGTATACAGGTATCCTCATCCTGCTTTCCATCAGGGGATATTCCTCCTCTGAATTTGTCTCAAACCGGGACACATTGTAAAGGGCACTCCCAGGGTAACACTATCCCTGAACTGGGAAATGCTATGGCAGACAAAACAGCAAAAGCAGTGGCTAGTGGGGTTCAGATTCAAGCCCTAGCTTTAATCCCTTCTAGCATCCTTAAGTGTGAAAAACCCCCACCATATGACACTGATGATTTAAATTGGATACAAGAAAAAAGGGACAAGTATGAATAGATGGGTGGGCTAGAATAAAGGATCTCATAGCCATACCCAAAAAACTGTTAAAAATTATTTATCCAAAGCGAACACTCTGAGACACATTGGGGAACTGGCACTTTACATAACCACTTAAAGGACAAAGTGATAGCACCAAAATTAAAGGAGTCAACTGAAGACCTAACTTCCACGTGTGAAATCTCTCTTAAAAACAACCCTAATACCACTGTTAGACTAAACATAAAGACTATCCCTAAAGGAGCTTTACCAGGATATATGTGGCAAATTGATTTTCTTAATTACCTAGAAAAGGGGAATACAAGTATCTCTTAGTCCACACAAATCTTTTTTCAGTTTGGCCAAAAGATTTACCTTGTAAAACAAACAAAAATTTAAAAGTTGTTAAGGTTTTAATACAAGAAATTATTCCACGATTTGGGGTCCCCAGGGGAATTAATTCTGGATAAGGGATCACACTTTGTAACCCAGGCAGTGCAAGGATTGAGTCTACTAAGTATACAGTGGCAACTATATACACCACACAGACCTCAGGCAAGTGGAATCACGCACTACAGTTGTTAATTGTCAACCACCACCACATGATAAACCATTTTATAATATGAATCCAGAAGATCAGGTTTATATTAAGTCTCTTTCAGGACCTTACAATTTGGGACAAAACGCGAACATTGCATCAAATTACTTTAGACGATACTTCCTAAGGATTTAAAGAGATATGGGACAAGCTTACAGCATAGTTACCCAACTTATCCTGGCTTAATCAACTGGTTGTAATAATTATTTGTATTATTGCATTGTTATTTACTGGTTCTATTAGTAGTTATTGTTGTATGATTTTATGTACTTGGAATCGCGATGCTTATGCTCAGTGGCAAAAGCACAAATTTAGAAACAAAATAGAGGAGGGTACTTACTTTAAAGGCATGAAAGATTTGTAAAGAATTACAAATGACCAAAGAAAAAGGGGGGATTGAGAGAGGAGTGATCAAGTTAACTCATGTAAGCACAGGTAACTATTAGGAGACAGCAAATGTTGATCACAAAACCTAAGAAGCAGGATGTGCCTTAATCTTGTCAAGATAAGAACTAGAATTTGTTTGAAACCAGCACAGAAACTGCTGAATCATTCCACAAAGGACTGCGCATGCTCCAGAAAGAAAGGTGAAAAGTGCATTGCGATGAAGACTACTAATCTTCATCACAGAGACCCCCGAGGAAAAAGAGGAGCCTTCCTCAGCGCAACCACCAGGATACACTGCACATGTGTGGCAATTATGCTGACGATATTAATGACTTCTGAGAAGTAATTTGTATAACCACTCCTATCCCCAAGGAATGTGATGAATATTCATGAATTTTACCAATAATACTGGACTGTATGGAGTGCTCTGTGTGTGTGTTCGGAGGAGCAATCCCCCGTGCACCCGACACCAAATAAGCAAGTACCCACTTCTCTGACTCTCTGAAGTGTCTCTTGGCCCAGTTTGGGGTGATTCAGTGGAAAGAGCAATAATTTTATCCACTAAACAGAAATAAAGGACAGATTCCCCTATAAAGGGAAAAACACAATACAAGCTGTGTAGTCCTAGTAGACATATACAGCTACAGACATTATTGCCAGTATGTAATGCTGTGTTAAACACACTTGTGGAATAAACATGAGATTCTCTGACTCTTGTCAAAAGCTATTTATACAAAACACAGAAGGCCTACATAAATATCTGGGAGTTACAGTGAAAATATACTTACTGCATAACAAAAGCCAAAAATAAAAAGTTATTTGAAAAAAGACACAGAAAATATAACACGTCCTCCTACAACAGTTCCCAGAAACTCTGGATGTAATAGTATGAGAATCTACACTGGATAAGTAAGCCTAAATGTTGGATCCATTAGATCAACCAGCAGTAGTAAATTTGAAACCCTGCATGTGATCTGGTCACTATGGAAGGACAAAGACACATTGTGTCCATATGGCTTCGTCATGGTTTGACACTGGCCAAACACCAGGCACCCACAAAAGCCATTTACTCACCTTCCCTGCCACAGCTGGGCAGAGGAGAGAAAAAAAAATTAAACAATGGGTTCATGACCTGAGATAAGGAGTGGGAGAAAACACTCTAAGGGCAAAACAAACTCAACTTAAAAATACAAACTGAATTTATTAATAACAAAATCTGAGGAGGATAATGAGAAGTAAAATAAGACCTTAAAAACACCCTTTTTCCCCAACCCCTCCCTCTTTCCCAACAGTTCAGGGAAACGGTATGGGGGTTTTGGTCAGTTTGCCACTCAAGATCTTCTGTTCACTCAGGGAGAGGAGTTCTTCCCCTGCTTCACCATGGAGTCCCTTCTCATGGGAGAGTTCTCTGTGAACTTCTCCAACATGGGTCCACTCTCACGAGCAGCAGTCCTCCCAAAACTGCTGCATTGTGGGTCACTACCACAGGGCGCGGTCCTCCAAGGACAGGCTGCTCCAGCCTGGAAGCAGGGGTCCTTTCTCTCCACCAGGTCTTCCACTGGACCACAGCCACCTCCAGGTATCGACCTGCTCTGGCATGAGCACCTCTCCTATGGGCTGCAGGTGGATCTCTGCAACCCTGTGGACCCCGATAGGCTGCAGGGGGACAGCCTGCTTCACCATGGTCATCACCACAGCCTGCAGAGGAATCTTGGTTCCGGTGCCTGGAGCACCGCCTCTCCCTCCTTCTTTACTGACCTTGGTGTCTCCATGTTGTTTTCCCTCACATGTTCTCACCTCCTCTTCTCTGGCTAGGAAAAAAACCTGCGTGTCCCCACTTTGTTTTGATTTTCTTCTTAAATATGTTTTCACAGAGGCATTTCCACCATCTCTAATTGGCCCAGCCTTGGCCAGCAGCAGGTCCGTCTTCAGGGCCATCAGGGATTGGCTCTGCCAGACATAGTGGAAGCTTCTAGCAGCTCCTCACAGAAGCCACCTCCGTGGCCCCTCTCTACCAAAAACCAGGCCATGCAAACCAACACAGGCTTACATAGGGATTAGGTAAATGACTGAAATTATTTAACTGGTAACAAAAAAACCCCAACAAAACAAAACGTCTTAATAACAAGGAAGGAATAGATGTGTGTCACAAAAGGAAAGAGTAAAAGCACATTACGATTTAAATCTATGCTTAAGAGCTTGTAAAATAGGGTGACTACCCAAACCTGAAGTGTTACATTAGAAAAATTTAGTCTTGTTCATGTTTGAAGGTAAAACAGTTGCAATGATGTTTTTGCAGGTCTAAGGAGAAAAGAGCTGCCAGTAGGTTTTTGGACTAGATGCATCATCTTTGACCGTGACCTATTCCAGCTGCTTCAGAGACAAGTGAAGAAAATTCTTAAGTAGACAATTAGAAAATAACACAACCACACCCAAGATTTCTTTCTACCTCCCATCAGTTATAGGTTAAACTACAGACTCAGGGAAAAAAACCCTCCTTTTACAGTTGCTGGTGTATTTTTTAAAATTTTTAGTGCAAAATTAGATATTCCTACCATCCAAATCAACATCCTTCTTAATATTCTGCTATGCTTCTAGCTTCCATCTCCTCTGGTAACAAGCTCCATGTGCTAGCTGTACCTAGTTTGTTCTCCTTTATCAATTATCTCTTTCAAACACTGACAGCTCTCCTGTTCTTATATTATGTAAAAAAAAAATGGGCACAAGGTCATGACCTTTCTTTTTTACACTATTTGAAGATTAATCCCTAAAAATTCACTATTCTTCTGTTCCTGAAAGTTCTGTTGAATCTTTAGTCACTTTTCCAATTGCAAGAACATCCCTTCTCCTCATGCCTGTGTCCTGGGTTGAAGTATATTCTATCACCATCATGAACTGTTGAAACCAGGTGAGGCAGTGCTCTTTGCCTCCCC